>CAXKVY010007871.1:0-19340 GCA_964058915.1 Tetropium fuscum
TTCGTCGAAGTGTCCTTTGGCAGTCACAAAATTTTCTGTGGAGACTTCTATACTGCCCTCAGTCGATATGACTGATGCTCTCGACTTCCAAAATAATGTTTTGAAGAGACTCTATTACACATATAATTGTAAAGATACATAGTTTGATAAATTTTTATATTTCATAAATCGTAAAATAAATTGTCGAAACTATTATTATTGTCTTTTTAATTTTCTGGCGATTTTTTAATTTAGTTATTAATAAAATTCCGATTGACCAATCAGCGTATAGCCGTTGAAACTATATGATGTTTTTTATTTATTTTACTAGGGAACGTTATTTTGTTCCCGTAGCGTTTTTCCGTTACATGCGTTATTAATTTTGGCACAGGGTTGGCTTTTAAGGGATGGAAATAGCCTCACACCAAGATATGAGAGTAACGCTCACAAACCAAAAGCAAAATGGTAATAAACGTGCATAATAGAAATGATGTGAAAATAATTGTGCAAAGATTGCTAAATAAATATGAGTACTGTTTTAAAACAGATTCTAGTGTAATTGTAAAAAGCAGAAATTATGATAATATGACGGGACTCGTTGGTAGTTAGCTCCTATGTTAATAAATATACGAATAACTAAGGAAGTGTGTTTTGTTTCTGTGAGGACTTTCTTAGCGAAAGATAATAATGCAGAAGAGTTCGTATTAGGCACTACAACCGGTAGCCGTGTTAACATTTCTCTCAGAGAAAATTAAGTATTTAAATTGTAAAATCCATATTAATTGTTAAAGTTTGGACACGATTGAAAAAACACGTGTTTTCAACATATTCTATCTTGTTAATTAATAAATTTCAATTGATAATAGTAATATCCTGGTAGTAATTAGATATCTAGGGTGTACGAGACAGTTCTATAGTGATTTCATCGTATCCAGATAAGGATTATCAAGCTGTAAAGAATATCAACAGGTCAGTGTATTTACAAGAAGCCATCGCAACATTTCCACGGACAGTGTTCCTGATTTCAGTGATTTATTTGGTCCCGAGCCAGTTCAAATAGTGAAAATGCCGTTGCAGAATTCAAAACGGGTCAACCATTTGCAGTTGCAGAATACCACCAATAAAGGTCACCGCAAAAGTGGTTACGTAGTGCGCGTATGATTATGTTTCTGTTTTGTTTACAAAGGATTAACTTTGAGACAAGGTAACAAACAAAACGTCAACTTCCTTTTATAATCATTATTATAATATATACTGCTTATTTCTTAGAATATGTCCCATATTGTTTAATAAGGATTTTAATATCCAATGTTTTTTAGTAATATAAGGTATAATTATAAGTGTCTCAGGTTAGTTTAAGCTTCTATTTTTATTTAGTATTATTGAATCATCTTCAAAGTATGAACATTTAAAAAAAAGTATGTATTCATTTTAAAATTTTAAAAGCATTTTAAAATAATATACGAATTCTCATGAAGACAATGTATTCTGTAAAAATATAAAAAATTGTAAAAAATATATATACGAATTCTCATGAAGAAAATGTATTCTGTATTTCTTGTTCAAAATAATGAATTGTACTAGCTTGAAAGGATTGGAAATACAAAGAATTAAATAAAAAGAAACATGCTAGGTGTGCACAAATTAGAACTTTTGTAGTAATTTTAGAGAGTTGTAGTCATTTCATACTAGTACAATATATTATTCTGAACAAAAAATAAAGAATATATTGTTTTCATATGACAATCCGTTTTACAGATACAAATTATTTTAAGTTGAAAAATTGTTTCTTGACAGTCTATACTCAGGTGCAGATTAAGAATATCTTACTAGTTTTACTCTAAAAAATCGCTAATACCTTTTTAAAACGACCCCATTTTTGCATCACAGAATCGAACGCCTCTGACTATAGTTGAATATGCGTATATATTTACAACTATTTTAAAATATTTGGATACCAGGTGATATCAGATGTATTATATACAGTGATTGGACTAACATAGAAAAACGAAAAATGTCGTCCTCTAGAAGACCTTTGAATTTATTGGAGAATTTATACGAATACTTGTTACTTGGCAACGAATAAGTATATGTGTATATCCGAATAATAGCCTAGTCCAAAGCATATGTACCCCGAAACATCGATAATGTCTATCTCAATATCGTCTACATAAAGTTGATATTGGAAATTTTCGAACTTCGTAACAATTTCCACTTAACCTACAGCTGCTTAAGGACGGCCTACCGCTCTCTTCACTTCATGTCACTCTTGATAAATATATTGACAGCAACGCTAATGGCTAAGGTAGGCTCACTATGTTAAACGACATTATTAGTCAATCAAAGCAATCCTAAATTCGCCAAAAATATTCGAGAAACCCAAGGAAATAATTAAAGATATACAAATTTTGTGCTATAACCAAATAGCCGCGCAATATTTCACTTTTCTAATATGAGATGGTTTGAAATAAATTTGTCGCCATGTTTTGTCTTATATATATAAGACAAAAAATGGAGGTTTATGCCATAAACCGTGCCCCATTATGACGCAACGAGACTATCGACTTGAACATGCATTTTAAACAAACAGCTATGATACATGGGGTTGGTCGTCCTATAGGACTGACCATGGGACTGGATATCATTAAAAAAATATACATATATATATATTAATATATATATATATATATATTAATATATATATATATATATATATATATATATATATATATATATATATATATATATATATATATATATATATATATATTCTGTTCCGACGTCCTTTGAATTAATCTCTCGACAAACGAAATTCGGTATAATACGGCAAGGTTAGGATGGGCATCTTAGTGGTTAGATATGAAGTGTTAGCCATTAAAGGATTAACATCGACAAAATGAGAGTACATGAGGTAAGATAATTTCAAATTTATCAATAACAAGAATTTCCCTTCTAACTTTAAAAGCATACGCGACGAACCAAGAACTATGAGATCATGTGGGTATATTAATATGTGTGTATATGTATGTATATATTTTCTTGCTAATCCTAAATAATCCCTTTCATTTCGAACCACGGCAATCTGATCAAAACTCCAGTGGTTACAATTTTTATTAATTATTTTATTATGTTTAGTTGCGTTATTATTGTTTTAAAACCGTTGTTTGTTTATTAAATGATGTTATTTGGAATTTCATATAATTCCAAATAACAGTACTCATATTTATTTAGCAATCTTTGCACAATTATTTTCACATCATTTCTATTATGCACGTTTATTACCATTTTGCTTTTGGTTTGTGAGCGTTACTCTCATATCTTGGTGTGAGGCTATTTCCATCCCTTAAAAGCCAACCCTGTGCCAAAATTAATAACGCATGTAACGGAAAAACGCTACGGGAACAAAATAACGTTCCCTAGTAAAATAAATAAAAAACATCATATAGTTTCAACGGCTATACGCTGATTGGTCAATCGGAATTTTATTAATAACTAAATTAAAAAATCGCCAGAAAATTAAAAAGACAATAATAATAGTTTCGACAATTTATTTTACGATTTATGAAATATAAAAATTTATCAAACTATGTATCTTTACAATTATATGTGTAATAGAGTCTCTTCAAAACATTATTTTGGAAGTCGAGAGCATCAGTCATATCGACTGAGGGCAGTATAGAAGTCTCCACAGAAAATTTTGTGACTGCCAAAGGACACTTCGACGAATATTTTGGGACCGGGTGAGACAAGAAATTTCGGGGCCCCCGATGTGAAAACTAAAAAAACACATTTAATTGAAAAAAATATATACTGCGTATGCGCAAAAAATTTTTTATCCACGAGGAAAATATTTTTCAGGACATAAGAAACAAGTTTTCTCCTACTCATGTCATGAAAATTGACCCATTTCGAGTTATTTACGCCTGAAAATGGAAAAAGAGGAAAATCGGTCTACCCAATAATCTGTTCAGGAGATATCTCGGGTTTGGGGCAAACTGATTGCCGTAAAAATTTAGATAGGTCATCGCAAGCTGTTGAAGAACATATTCCCGGGGTAAAAATCGTTTTTAATTTTTCGTCTATATATATATATATATATATATATATATATATATATATATATATATATATATATATATATATATATATCGTTATATATAGACGATATATAGACGTATATATCGTTAATAACTTTTATTCGATGGTGAGATTGGATGACTGAGATGGAATCTTCCTGATATCAATATTTGGACGTTATTTCCAGGGCTGGATGTCATAGCCATTAGAATGAGAAGGAAGGTCGGTATCATTGCCTACCACTACTGATTGCGCACCGTTGGCGGTAGCTTGCACAGCTGTTTTCACTATCACAGTGTCACCGTCATCGGGGGGCTTGAATGATTTGGACCCCAGCTTCAGTGACGTGCGTGAATACCAGCGCGATGAAACGCACTTTGTGTTTGACATTTGCTAATAACGCTCCTTGAGGTGACGTTGAATGTGTGGCATCGTCGATTACAACCTCCGCCGCTTCCCCCTGACGCTTCTTCTAAAATGTTGTTCATCCTTAATACCCGGAAAGTCGTAGGGAACCGCCGAAGGCCAAAGTGACTTCCGGACCGAAGTTATTATTAATTGACAATTTTTGGTATTTTAATTTGTGTCGCATATTACACACATTCTGGTCGTTATTCATCAAGTTACCAATTTTAAAATTTTCCTAGTTTGGACATTTTACATGATTTTAAACAGGAAAATAGTCTTATATTATAGGTATTATAAATAGACGTGTGGCTTACATACCTTTCAAATATGAAATTAAAAGAAACATATCACTGAAACTTATTTAAAAATATGTAAATGGGGCCCTTATTTGGACCTTCTCCTCTACGAATATTAATTACGAATTGATATTACGAATAATATTATGAATATTAAATCAAATTTTAAAAAATTCACAGAATATGCCTATTAGACTAGTCAAATTAGATAAAAAACTCATTAATCTAGACATTTGAAATAAAACGCTTAAAATTGTTACAAGCGTTAATAATGTCCTAGTTCGAATCCTAAAAGTCCAAAACAATCCTACTTGGGGAAAATCCGGTATCTTGGAAAAACCGCTGCCATCTTGAATTTTCTGAACTTGAACGGCCGAACCAAACGTTCGATTGTGTTCGTCTTTGTGACAAATTGTTTTTTCTGTCCTATATTATCATATTAACAACTCATATAATTGAAAAACAGCGACACTAATTGGTAATTACTTAATTGGTTACAGTGGGTTAAAATGTAGTTGAAACAAGAAACGAAAAAAAGGGTCTAACGACAAAATAAAAGACATCAGGCACGTTGAAATGGGCCCCAGCCAAATTTTTCAACGAATTTTGTGTGCTGTACATGATGATAATGACCTTGGACCACGTGGCATATGAACTTGCCGCAAAGGCCTCCTACGCTTTTCCACGGAACCTTGATGCGTAAAGGCAAAAAGTCCGGATTGATCGACGCTCTTGAAGAAATGGCACCTTTCAATAATACCTTTCTAGCCAACGCAGCGTTCACAGTTAATTTCTATTGAATGGAGCCGTATCATCGCGTCCAGCTAATTTCCACGAAATCTTCATCCAGCACGTGAAGTATGCTAATAATAACTTCGGTCCGGAAGTCACTTTGGCCTTCGGCGGTTCCCTACGACTTTCCGGATATTAAGGATGAACAACATTTTAGAAGAAGCGTCAGGGGGAAGCGGCGGAGGTTGTAATCGACGATGCCACACATTCAACGTCACCTCAAGGAGCGTTATTAGCAAATGTCAAACACAAAGTGCGTTTCATCGAGCTGGTATTCACGCACGTCACTGAAGCTGGGGTCCAAATCATTCAAGCCCCCCGATGACGGTGACACTGTGATAGTGAAGACAGCTGTGCAAGCTACCGCCAACGGTGCGCAATCAGTAGTAGTAGGCAATGATACCGACCTTCCTTCTCATTCTAATGGCTATGACATCCAGCCCTGGAAGTAACGTCCAAATATTGATATCAGGAAGAAACAATGCAGATCCCCGGTTCTTCAACAGTGAGATGAATATCACCGCCCTTGCTGCCGAAAGCTGCATAATTTTGGCTATGATTGCCGCTCTAGCCCGCGTTGGAGGTAGGGTTAGGGATGGCCTTTCGCCCCTTTAAGTAATAAGACGTAACAGAGTAAAAATCTCGACCAATCCTATGGGATCTACTCGACCTTTTACATAATTTCAGGACCCGTAAGCTAACGACACCTGGTTGCAAAACAAGAACTAATAAGATATGGTTACCTTTACGGTTAATTACATGAATAAGTAATAACAATATTTCAGGTGTTTACTGTGGAGTGCCTGTTATCTACATACATGAAGAGAAAACTCCAACGAAAAACTCTTCTAGGCATGAGATCATTAATTCTCTAAAACAATAGTTATGTTATTTCTAAGTTAGTCTTTCGGTACCAATTAGTTAGTCGCTCCGTGCGCTTTATGTGAGCATTATTCTTATATTCTTTGCTGGGGTAATGTGTGGCTGTTTGACTATTTTTGATTATTTCTTAATTACCGAATTTACTAATACCGGAAGCCATAAATTAAGTGACACTTCTGTGACTAAAAGTGACTAACTGCATAATGACCCAAGAAATGATTTATTAATTTTACTGTCGAGCCTTTAAGTTTCGTGTCGCGTTATGAGCAGGCCCTCTTTATTTTACAATAGGACATTAGGATTTTAGATATTTTACTTGAAAAAGACCGTACTTTTGGAGTCATACGAAACGTGATCCCTATTTGAGTTTTGAAATTAACTCATCTATTGATAATAATATATGAAAAGTGGTATACCTAGAAAACTGTCTAATGGCTGATATGCGTAGTCTGGGTTATTCAAAATAGATGGCGCCACTTGTTTTAAAAAATTATAGAGGGCCCATATTATATGCAGGGCCAATATTCGTACCTTCTCTAATATTAAATTAACAAACATCTTACTTCATTTTACAAAACAGTAAATACAGTACAGTAAATACAGTCCGTAAATACAATGAAACTAATTATTAATTATATTCGTCGAACACAAGCCGAACACAAGCCGGGTAACTGAGCCTTATAATATTATTCCTAAAGCATTAAACTATAAATACAAATCCTAATTTTGAACTATGAGTCATAATCAAATTATGATTTGTATATAAATATAATTTATATTTACGGATTGACAAAAAAAATAATCACGTGTGTAGTTTTTTTTTGCAAAAGTGATTGCAATGTGATATTAAATAACCTAATCAATAGTGATAATGTGTCTGCTGGTTCTGGTATCGCAACATTATCCTTATACTGCATATCTGGCTTAGCCATATATAGTACAAAGTATTATAACATAAAAGTGTAGTTATCGGATACGGTATCGGATGTATCGGAGCTATTTCAATACAAATGTGAGTATAGGTATAGCTGATTGGAAATCTTTTTTATTATAATTTTTTACAGTGTCTAAACGGTAGTAGATAATCCATATCAATGTCAATTTTGTTATCATTGAATGTTTGTTTGCAAAATCGAATTAAGTACTTCTATCCTCATAAAATTTTACTTAATAATATTAGAAAAATATTTAAATGAACCTTGCCTTGACAATTTGCTACCTATAATTCTACCTACAGAACAAAAACTATCCATTTCCTACCATATGGAGTTAATCGGCGCACTTTACGTATTACCGCGTAAATCTTAACCACTTAACAGAATATTTTTAATTTCTACAATATTCTCATGGTCTTGTCTTTAATATAAATAATCATCGTCTTGAATTAATGAAACATTTTGTACGCGATCTGATTCTCGAAAGTTCCGGCTCAGATCATGCAGTATTTGAGTATCTGCTTTCTGTTCGATTTTAAAGGAAAAATCTGGTAAACATAGGACCCATCGGTAATCAGATAATTTGTCAAATAAACTGAATACGCCTTACCAAGAGTCTTAAGGTTCATAAAAACACACTCTATGTTTTAATAAACTTTTGTCAAGATTAATCTTTTGTTGTTCCGACAAGTGACTGCTTAATGGTTTGCAACAATTGGGGAGTGTTTTCTCTATTTTTAAAGACAAGATTTTCATCAATAAGATAATAAATGATTTCTATTCTATGAAATTTCTCTCAATAAGAACGTCACTATCTAAATTGTTATCTTCGATTACATAAAGTGTGATATTTAATTTAACTTGGTTTACTTACGTAATAGCTTCTTTTTTTTAAACAATTATTTTCAATATGACCCCTCTAAATGCTTTGGTGGCACTCGTACTATGTTGATCAGTTTCTGGTGGCAACATTTCAGGTTTTCCGGTATAAAGCAAGAATATTCGGATTTTTAATACCTGTGGCTCATAGAGAAGCAACCTTCTATCGGCGTATGATTCACGAGATTCATTGTTAATTCATATGCATTACGTGAGCTGTGAAAAATAGTTTACATGGGAAGAGTGGAATTCCCATGTAAACTTTTGACCAACCTAACTCTCTCTTTGTATAAAGCCTACCGTATCAGGGTTTGGCTGTACGATTAAGCTTATTTAGTGTTTGAAATATCGTAAAATTACCGGGTCAATTATAAATTTGAACGCTATATTCTATAATAATATGGTACCTACATGGTAACGCTATATGGATCAAATTCCGGGAGATATATAAGGAGTTTTGGAAGAAGTCTATAGTTATACCAGTCTCTATATTGTCAATTTTACGAAAAACATTTGAAATTAAGTACTTTGAAACAAACAATTTATTCGCGTCAGAATAGTTTACTTCAGAATACTATCCATGAAAGTGTCTAAGAGGACATAAAAACACGTGTAACTTTAATTATCGTAAGGAAGGCTTAGGAATATATCTTAGGAAAAGTAGATATATTTTACGTTGGTTGCCCGTCATATAATTGCAAAAAATGAGAGAAACGTTTTTTTACTCACTGTTTCCCTTTATTTACTTTTTCTTGACTTTTTACGTCGATGATGTCCCTCACTGGCACTATCACTGCTGATGCTGTTGCTGCTGTAACTCGACGAAGGAGATGAGGCTCGGGAGAGTTTCCCTGGTTTTTTTTTCAACGTTTAGGCACTTTTATTTTACACAGTACACAACTTTACACAGTTCAACCACTTCTGATGTATCCAGTTGGGGACGGATACACAAACATACCTATACGATTCACATTATATTAATATACCAAATACCACGTATATTAATACCAAAATACTTGAACAATAATTACAATGATGTGCATACAACGATTGCTTGACAAAGACTCCATATATAATCATACTATAAATATTCCTTAGTCTACGGTTTTTGTATATTACATCAATCTGTATTAGCTGAGACAGGGTGACGCTGCTCTTCGTATTAGTCATTTAAAAAATTACCACGGTTCGTCTTCCAGAAACATCCTACATAAATATTGTTTCCAATTATTGTTTTATTTAGGTATTAGGTATCTTTATGTCTTTAAAAAGGCTCTTTTGGTATATTTTTTAAATATTTTTTTTTGTTATTTTAGTTTGCGATAGGCTTTCCTTATTATTTTTTTAAATATAATCCTCTACTTGTTAATCTCGTTATTTATTTACTATTCTAAATAGGCCACAAGTGAATAGACATTTCGATATTCTTGGCTCGCTTTCCAATCAATTAAAAAGTTTCACACTCTTTTTTCTCGCCCTGTATAATACAGATGCTTACGATTTTTCACTTAATTTTTCAAGCAAGTTATAGCTGAAGAAACACTCTTTCAGATACGTCAGAAGAATTTTTTAAATTAAACTTCTTGAAAAATATATATGTCGTCAATTATTAATAATAACACTTTCAAGTTATTTTGTGAGATAATTGAATGTATATACAATATAAATAAATACTGCTTTGTTTCTGTATGGTGATGGCGGGACATTATTATCAACGGCCGCTTTATATAATAATATAATAATATGTCTACCCCTCATTCTAACCGCAATGGTGAGCCCAAAAGTCAAGTTTACCAAACAATTTTAGTGGGACTTTCAAATATAATAAATTCCTAAAAATCTCATATTGATATTGCAACACCTATTGGAGTAAAATAACCTCTGTATTGTACAAACAATCCTATTATAAAGTATAACCAAATGAGATGTACACCATTGGATAGGGCATGTTTAGGCCAATAGGAAATGACTGATTACTACTTTTTTGCTTAAACCCTCAAATTTGGCAAAAACTCAGTAATTGAGTAATTTCAGAAAACGTATTTTTGTAAACAAATCTCGCATTAAAAGAAATATTATTAATGAAATCGATTTGAACTTTTCGAGCCTCCGGGAAAAAACTAGCGTGCTTCCAACGGTCCATTTAATTTTTTGATACCAGCAATATTTTTTCATTTCGAAATCAATCAATAAAAGTCGCTCTTGAAGAAGCTGTGGAAACGTGTGTTGAATCTTCCATAGTGTTGAACTAAAGCACTGATCATGCGCAACTGGCAATTTTTATTCGTGCAGTCGACCAAAATTTTAAAATCACTGTCATGAATACTACAAGGGGACAAGTATATTAAGCAGTGTTGATATTATTTTGGAAAACTCCTTATTGGTGCTGTTGCTACATCACTTTCACCAAATATTGAACTTCTTTCAAAATAAATACAATTCCAATTTTTTCATTAGTTATTATAGAGTTGTAGCATTATATGACTATTTAGTTTATTAATTTTGGCATTATTCTTTTAAAATTTTATTGTGATACCAACGCTTACATATCATATACACTTTCTAGATTCTTAATTAAAAACTATTACTATTATTGCCAATTGTTTTTGTCAATTGTTGGTACGTGGCCATGCCGTTGAGTGAAAAGTTATTTTCTTCACTCAGCGCCCATACAAAATTTTTCTATCGGCCCCCTACAAAAAATATTGCCCCTGTCTGATATAGATTTTCAATATTAGACTATTAAAAAATTGTTTATTCAGGTAAAACCCTCATTTTTGGCTTCATTTTAATCAATTAGCGTTGTAACGAACGTACGAATGCCTCACATAAAAGTAACATAAGAGGATCTTTTAGAAACTTATTATATCCGAAAATATGATTTACCAATAACCAAATTACTTTATGAACTTTTTCATCTTTATTGTGGGGTTTCAAAAGATGCTCCTTCTGTCTCAAGCATTATTTTTAATATTACGTAAATAATTGTAATATTACGTATTTGTAATATTACGTAAATATTCTCATCATATTGCAGCGGATATTCTTTCTAACAAATTGTTTAAATGTTAAAATTATGACCCTACCTACCAGATTGGAGAACAAAAGAGACAAATCATACCAAGCAATGCTAGTTAATACAATTTAATAAGTAGAAACAGATAAGATAAGAACAGTAAGTAGAAACTAAGTAGAACAATATATATATATATATATATATATATATATATATATATATATATATATATATATATATATATATATATATATATATATATATATATATATATATATATATATATATATATATATATATATATATATATATATATATATATATATATATATATATATATATATATATATATGATATTAGATTTAGATTGCCGGGGGCTTTGCCCTTACGATGTACAGGCCTCAATATGGGCCTGTCACGTCCCGCCTTTCGAGAGCTATATTAGTCCAGTTGACTTAATAAAGCAAAGCCAACTAGACGGCTAGGACGTAGCTCTCTAAATTTATACTTGAATTTAAAATATTAATACTTCATCATTTTCAGTGCCACTTTGTGACATTAGTTTTGACGGAACTGAAATTCCAACTTTGTCAACAATATTTCAAAAGTGTGGACATTAAGCTCGCGCTGATACGACATTAAGCTCGAGCCTACGACCTTGAACATGACAACGGTGTATTAGTACTATATTCCAAAGTTGCTTCCCTGCTTTTTGACATTTGACGTTGAAATTGACTTTGTTGACACTTAACTTCTGCTGATAAAGAATCAAATTTGACATGAAAAACTCGTCCACCATACTAAAATCAACTTTCGGCAGATTTTCTGTACTTTATTTAGAAAATCCTGGCTCCATATTCTTACAATAATGTACAGAAACAAATTCAAACAAACAAACAAAGAAAACAAACACAATTCGTAGAGAAACGCACAAAAGACAACCACAAAACAAAGCGTAAACAACTACATCTGTGGGCATCTACATCAGCGAAGACAACTACATCAGAACGCCTAAATAGCCCATTATTTAGGCGTTCTGACAAATAAAGCTACCAACCTAATTTCAGACTGTGCGACGTCACTCAGCCTCAAGGTCAAATGAGTGTTCATATTAATATAAGTAAGATTTGTATTCGAAACAAAGTTGCACGAGGTGAATATCTATCAGTTAGCTTTCAAATAAACTAAATAAATAATAAGGCATACATTTTTATTTTGAGATTTAAGAATATAGGGAAAAGTCCCGTTAACTTATGTATGTGGTAGTATAGATAATATTATGTTGTAGTAGATGGTGTAGCTGGTAGGTATAGTTAATTACGTAAGATACGTAATAGTATTGATAATTGTGAATTAATCAAGGAACCAATCAACAACTGTATCATGGTTTACAAAAGAAAATGTACACGGAGAATATAGGATGCTTTCTAATTATATATAATAAATTATGTACCTTATTAAACTGCATTGCACTGCGCATATACTACATACAACGCACACTATATATATATATAAAATGTTAGGTATATATTTATATATATATATATATATATATATATATATATATATATATATATATATATATATATATATATATATATATATATATATATATATATATATATATATATTTATAAAATGTTAGGTAAAAAACTATATGTAGTATTCACTCCCGTCCAATCAGGTTTAAATTATATTATTCTTAACTCTCTTGGAACTTAGATAGTTGGTAAATAGAAATAAGATTACTTCCCTGAAGACTGCAGGGGTATATATCTCCTGTGGGAGCTTGTCAACTATATACGCCCTTCTAGCTTGACTTGGTAATCTATAAAAACCGAGCTTGCCTCCCTGAGATTGCACCTCGAGACATCAATGCTTCGAAACAATACTAATCTTGCCGAGTACCGTATTAAGAAAGCCTTCTTAATTTTCCGGCAGAACTTCACTACACATGTATTTCCATATTACTTATACAAGTATTATACAATATTACTTAATATCTATCAATACCTATTAATAAATATATAGGTCGCTAGCTATAGATGTTCTCGCTGCTATCTGTCTATTCCCTTTTGATGGTTGCCGTTTTTTGCATCCTGAAATAAAAACGCGGACTATCTACTACTAACAAAATGTGTGATTAAAAGAATTTGAATAATCTTAATTAATATGAAATAAATTATTTATTTATTGTTCCTGCGGATTATTAGTATAAACTAATATGAAATTAAATATATTTACTTTATACAGGGTGGACCAATTGTAGCGTTACATATTATCGTATGTGTGGATAATAGTATTGATAATAGTGTGGAAAAATATACAATAATCTTTCAATATAGAGAATTTAATTACCTTCAATTGGGTATACCGCCATTTTGAGCGTAGGTTGGATAGAACACGAGTTATTGCACAAGCACCTGATTAAAGAATAGTAGTTCCAGATGTGACATTAACCGTTGACCAGATGTTAACATTCTTGAAACGAACTACTCCCTTTTTATCTGTTAGATAACGTTGAACTATATAAGCAAATTGCCATGTGGATAGCATTTGGTAGACATCTGGTATATTTTTTCTATTACAGTTTAGACCTAATGTTGTCCCTATCGCCAAAATTAGCCATAGTCATACAGCGCTCGGGCGGCTGTAATTATACTAATACTAATTATACTAACTATTTCGTCATATTATGATTTATACAATATAAACAACTATTTAACTATATCTAATTATAAATAAATATGTATTAAAGCATCTCCGAAAGTGGGGGATGAGGCTTTTAATCTCGAACCAAAATACAGAGGTCGAACGTACACATACCAAGACAAAATGGTATTATACGTCGATAGTGAAAATGAAAAGTATATAACCATTCAAACATCGTAAAAGTAAAGTGTTTAAAATCATAATCGATAGTAAAAATGTAAAAATTGTAAATACTAGTATCATGATTGGTTGACAGTTAACTGTCAACAATGTGTAAGGAAACACTGGTAACTAGGAAAGTATCTTTATTTCTGAGAAAGGTATTTCCTTAACTACAAATAATAAAGCGTAAGAAGAAAGTAAAGGGCACTCCAAGTGGCCTATGACAGACTTTAAGTCCTGCCAAGTTATTTTAAAATTAAGTATTTCTCCAGTATGGTATATCACCATTGTTTTTCTTGCTGACGACTAATTTCTTAATCAAATAGACTGATGGCGTCATTATTATATCATGATGATGCCTTACACAGTTTTTCCACGTTTCAACATTTACTTGATCAATGAATGAGCTTTCACTAAACTATATATATAAGTAATATATTTTTGGGACAAATCGCTGCTCAAAGTTTTCTGTAAAAAATAATTTAAAAAAATATAATTATTATAATTAAACCTTTATTACATTATTTTAAAAGAACTCACTGACATCATAAATATTGTAAATAGTCTGACGTATCGTGTCTAGTTTTTCCGGGTAAAGATAATTTTGGCTACATTTTGTTTTTATTCTCTGTACGGTTCTTAGTGCAAGGTTTTGCCTATTCGCAACACGGTATTATAACAATAATAAAAGTTAGACAGATTAAACATAAATACACGGCAACTTACTTCAAGTAATTGAAATAATTTATAGATAAAAGTAATTCTTGAGATTGCGAATTAAGCTGTTTTCCGTTCATCCCAACTATCTCTGAAAATCACGAGAAAAAACTGTGATGGCGTTCTAGTAAAAGAATTTTGTATTTTTAAGATTAATTCGTTACTTAAAGAAACATACCTTTCGTTTTGAAGATTAACTTTCGTTTGTCCTGAAAAGAGTTGTTTTTTTTATGCAAAAATAAATAAAATAAGAACTGAACGAATTCAAAAAGATAAACAAATTCAGAAACAGAAATTTGACAGAAGGGCAGACTGAGCGACATAACCTGAAACAGTGCTCTGCTACCGCGCGTACGGTGCTAGTCAAAAGACCGAAAAGACATCGGTCAGTTGATCTATATTATTTTCGCTAGTTACGATGTACGAAACCATGCTATTTCTTTACTTTTCATACAGTATCTTACAACAACATTAGTCGGATATATAAACAGCCACATATAATAGACTACGTGGTTCTGTCTCTCTCGTATTATATTTTTTTAACAAAGAACGCTTGAACAGCGTATGTTGTAGATTAAGAATAATTTAGTGACGTAACCGCCTACTTTAAAGATTTGGATATTATATATTGTCTAAATTTCGACAATTTAGTGACAAACCTATTGCGTATAGGTTAGGTTACACATCAGTTAGGACATCTTCCACGATTATTAATTAATTAATTGAAAATATGCCTCTATGAGCGGCATTTTATTGCAGCAAATATCGTTGAAATAAATAATCTCCATCAGTCATAATTAAATTTGATATCAAGCCATTATCTTGACATATTTAGATATTGTTACATTTGCACCCTCAATATACGATCGAGTGAAAACCTCATTCCCATAATATTTTTGTTGCAAATTTTTTTTCACCAGTACTTACTTTACTGTGGATTTTTCTGTAACCAAAATATTTTATCTACCTACATACGGACTATTGAAAATGTTTGTTTGTTGTTACCTAATTCAAATTAACTCTACTTACCTACTTAAGTCTTATTTTTACATAGAAACAACCCTGGACTGAATATTTCTCACTCAGCGATAGAACATTGAGAATATAAGGCAGTCTAGAATATGCCGGAGGAGCCAGTTATTTGGAAAGACTACGTCGGCATCGATATGCGATGAAATATATATACGAATCGGGCAAGTTAAAATCTTTGGTGGACGTTTCTGTGGGATAGAAACGGTAAAATAATGTACTGGAAAGAAATTGATTATTTCTACCACGTTGCCACTATAGTCGTTGTACGCCATACATTTACTTCTCTTTCTACCAGTGACGGAATTACTATGCAGCAAGAGAATGCCGTAAGGTGGGGGGGGGGGGGGTGGCGGAGGAGCCCGGCTGCTTCGTCGGACTCGCTTCCCCAAACAATCTTATCACTTTGTAGCTTGTCTTCAGTACCGCCTTTGTTTCAATATTTACACCACTTCTCGATCGCCCCGTCGCGCGGCTCCGGACAGAACTATAGTTATCCACAGAGTTATTTGGTTTATAAAACCGCCGAGGCCGTCTCTTCGCCATCGGGACGACACAGACGAGAATGCATTAAAGAATCCGATATCTGTTTTGATTCACAGGTGTCTCGACCCGGCCCTACGGCAAAAGCAAATAGTTTGCTGACGACAGTCTAATATTAGCCGATGCCGCAAGGTTTGCGGCAGTTCTTTCCGTCTTTTAAGAACCAAATTTCGACGTGGGGAGCAGCATAGTACATCCAAGCTTAATTTAAAACGCATTAAAAATTAAAAGTCGGCAAGTCCTTTGTGAATCAAAATTATTAGATGTAATGTAAAAAGAAATAATTAGTAATAAGTTTTGCGGACGCAACTAAAGAATTTATTTAAATATAGTTTTTGGTCCTAGATCTTAGATGTGACATAACATAACAGTGGTAAACTACTGTTATATTATGTAAGTACCTACCCTTTTTTTTAATTTTCGAAATATCGCGTTATTTATCTTATTTTTATTTTTTGTTAATATCTACTTTCGGTACAAATTTTTTTATTAAAATGTGTTTGTAATATCAACATGTTTCCCACATTTTGATCAATCTTGGTGATATAGATGCAAAACCCTGCTCAACTTGCTCCAATAAAATTATGATAGAAAAATCTCTTGTAGTATAATGTTTCAGTTGAGTCCATACTAATTCAATTGGGTTAAAATCACACGACATATAGGGTGGTGTACGTATTGTCTATGTATGTCTATTAGACGTCATTATTGTATCCACTACGTTTTTTTCGTCCGGTGGTTTGTGCAGGTGTATCAACTGAAATAATGTTCATTTCCTTTCTTAAAACCCAACTAAAAAGTCAAAAATAAATTATAGTATAAAAAACTAAAAAAACACGTTTTAAAGGGACACCCAAGTAAAAAAAATAATGTTTGACTATTAAGATTTTGTAAAAGAGCGTGGGGTGCATGATATCAATGAAATATTTATATAACAATTGATATCATGCATCCCACGTTTTTTACAAAATCTTAATAGTTAAACAGTTAAACATTATTTTTCAGTTTTTAGTTCGGTTTCCCTTTAAAGTGTGTTTACTTAGATTTTTAAACTATGATTTAAAATAAAAGATGTATCCCAACCAGACACAGCGTGTAAAAATAGAATGGATATTTTCAGATGACCTAATTTTATTTGAAGAACTGCAGTTCGAACGACCAAATAATCTGCATCCATTTCATCTTGTATCACTTCAATGTCTTTTTTTTCAAGGAATGATTTTAACATTTTCATTGGTTTTGTTTGTTACGTCCGTTTCTCAAAAATTTCTCTTGTGGTGTTATAACTATGTTCTCTAATTTTACTGATAATATCTCTTTTAGTCATTCTAGAATATGCAAATCTGCATCATCTCGTTGTTTTTGCCTTTCTGTTTGCTGCTCTGAGGAAAAACGATTTTACTTCAGCAAAGTCTTCTATATCAGTTATTATTGGCAGACTACTGACATTCCAGCTATCCACCTAGATAAGGAGGAGTCACTAAACCCACGACCGTGTGTCAAACCACCTATAGTTTTCACTGCCCTCATTTAATTCTGTTCTATCACAATGTCCGTCCAAGTGCCTGACCAAAGTTTTTTCAATCTTCTTATTGTCAACAATCTTCTTATTGTTATTGTCTTATTCTTATTTTTCTGGTATAGAAGATATTACAATATCATCATGATATTTCTTTTTTAATATTAGCTTAATTTTTCTTCTCAGGCGAACACTAGTAATTTTCGGGCAAAAAAACATTCATAACTTCAGTAAGCTCATTAATCATTCTCGATATGTAAACAGAGTTTTTCAAACGCATTCTCTTGAGGGATGACAATTGGACGCCCTGGAATGTTCTCAGTTACTTTTGACATAAAGCGAGTATGGCAAGGGACATGGTATCTGGCTTCTGCAGCTACCAAATCTATTTCATTATTTATTCTACTGAAATCCTCGTCCTTTCATGACATCTCTGGATAATACATTTTTTAATTTAAATAGTAGATAATATGCGAAAATGTATATTCCTTTTATTATTTTTAACATCAAATGATTTAGTTGCATCATCTGATCTCAACAATTTTGATGTGCTTGGAATAGTTTTGTTTAATCTTGACAACTCGAACAAATGCTAACTAATGCACGAACAACGGCGATTTTTTTCTCGAACACTTTCCACTTGTGATCCTTACGTTTTCTACTTGCATTTATTAATCCAGGAACTCCTCTTTTCGTGACTAACAAAGTCTTTGCTTTCAATAGTCTCACAAATTACACAAATATTATCCACAATTTTAAGCTTATACATAAAATGCAATGTTACCATAAAACCACAGTATAAGTAAAACTTTCAAAGCCGTTATTACGACACGTGCCTCGATTAGACTGCCGTACACTGTTGCCTTGTCTTTAATAATTAATTAGGAACGCAATCAGTTTTGTAAAAAGTGAGTGTACCTATTGCATTTAGCTGTGCTTCTTTTATAATGAAAAAAACAAACGCAGTCTCATCTACTAAATTATTAATCCTTGAACAAGATAATATAATACAAGGTGTCCAAAGTAAAGATACCCATTAATTACCCATATGGAAGATATAAAAACCGTCAACCATACAAAACCTTTCTGTAGGTAGTATAAAGATTACTTCGTAAGTTTCTAAGTACCTATCTGAAAAAAACTACAATCTTTATGAAGGTTGTCCTCAACTTATCTAGTTAATTTCACTAAATGTCACGGTATCCTAAAACAACTTTTCTGGTGTACTTTTTCAAGTTCTTTAAGAAAGGTCCGTTGATATTTTTTTTGAACAAATCTATGGTTTCTAACATATTTGTAAAAAAAACTACAGACAAACAAAATGGCGGCCATATTTTTCCAACTTGCCATATCCGAATCTCATGGGATATGAAGCTTATTCAAAATATATTTGT
>CAXKVY010007872.1:0-29556 GCA_964058915.1 Tetropium fuscum
AGGCACCAACAAGGCATCGTCATTGCTACTAACACAATATTTAATTCCATGTAACACTATTTAAATCTAAGGTCTACTTTGTTTTTATGCCTGAACGTGACACTGCTTCAAGTACAGGGTAAGTCTCTTAAGATTGACACCCTCCTTATCTCACTTATCCTTTGCCGATAAAACTCATTCAAAAAAGGAGTGGACGCGGTTTTTGATGAATTTTTATAATCTGAGCATGGATATTAAAAATCTCGTAAGATATACAGGGTGGAAAATAAAACATGATTTTTTTAAATGGAACACCCCGTACATTTTTACATCAAAATAATGTCCTTAATTTTCTGAATAAAAAAATATCTAATTGTTATATAATCACTCCACCTGTTCCTGAGATATTACTAAAAACTTATCACATTACGGGTGTCAATTATAAAACAAAAAACATATCAAGATACCTCTGGAAACAATGCCATTTATTGAGATAATAAATAAATAATATATAGGTGACAATAACAGTAACGAGTAATAACAATAAACAACATAAGCCTAATAAAAACAAATAAAAGTCAATATTAATACAGTAACACAATAGAGTAACACAATTTTATTTATTTACACGTAACGTAATTGAATATTTTCCACGTAATCACCACCATTCTGAATACACATTTGGCATCGCTTTATAAAATTGCTTCTCACCTTTTGAAATATATCACCATTTTGGTTTAATTCCTCAATTTTTACACGTATGCATTCTTTTAACTCATTCATATTATTAAAAACCCCAGTTTCGTATATATCTTGTTTTATCGTACCCCAGACAATAAAAATCCATAGGTGTTAAGTCCGGACTTTTAGCGGGCCAATGTATAACACCGTGCCTTCCTATCCAAATAGGATATTTTCTGTTTAGGTATTCGGTGACGTTCCTTGCAGAGTGTGGTGGTGCTCCATCCTGCTGCCAAATAACAGAACTGTTGTCCACTAAATTAATATTATCTAAATAATTTTCAACTGGATGTTGAAGAATATCCACATAACGTTGTGCATTTAAGGGCCCATTTATAAATACAGGACCTACAATAGCATCCTTGTGGATGCCACACCACACGTTTACAGCTTGGTATCCTTGTTTTTTTATTTTTTTTACAATATGTGTATTTTCCGCTGCCCAGTATTGTGCATTTTTTCTGTTAAAAATTCCCGCAGTAGAAAAACTGCTTTCGTCAGTCCAAAAGACATGACTTAGAAACTCATCATCTTCCTCTATTCTATCAAGTATGTCTCTGCAGAAGGTTAACCTGTCTTGAAGGTTGTTGTCGTCTAAATATTGAACGGGCAAAATACTATATGGTTTAAAATTATGGCGATGTAATATTTTTATCACACTTCTTTGTGATATATCCAATTCTATTGCTGCGGCATAGGATGATTTGGATGGATTTTCAGCAAAATATAATAACGCGTTGAGTTTTGTGTCTTCTCCTGTTTTTGCTCTTCTTCGCCTTTCCCTTTTCTTGTCTCTCAGAGATTCGGTATTCCTAAACTTTGCATAAATGTTTTTAAAACTATTTTTGGAAGGAAGTAACCTTTCTCGAAATAACCTAACATACTCCCTCCGAGCAAGAGACTTATTCTTGTTGCACTGAATATAAATTTCAAGTAACTCTTTTCGCTCTTCCAATGAATATACCATTTTCAAAATAACTTGCGTCTTTACGAACACTACGTATTTTTTACGCTAATATCTAAGACAGTGAACTACTATCTCACAAAAAACTGGATGACATCTGTCAACAAATAAACAATGCAAATATGCATTGTTTCCAGAGGTATCTTGATGTTCTTATTTTATAATTGACACCCGTAATGTGATAAGTTTTTAGTAATATCTCACGAACAGGTGGAGTGATTATATAACAATTACACATTTTTGGATTCAGAAAATTAAGGACATTATTTTGGTCTAAAAATATACGGGGTGTTCCATTTGAAAAAATCATGTTTTATTTTCCACCCTGTATATTTTACGAGATTTTTAATATCTGTTCTCAGATTATAAAAATTCATCAAAAACCGTGTCTACTCCTTGTTTGAATGAGTTAAATCGGCAAAGGATAAGTGAGATAAGGGGGGTGACAATCTTAAGAGACTTACCCGGTACATATAACTGAATAATTTTAATAGGTGTAAGTGCATGACTTGCACCTATTAAAATTATTCCATTATATATACTTGAAGCAGTGTCACGTTTAGGCGTAAAAACAATACAGCCAATTGAATTTATACACTTGTTAACAATAATTCAGAAACTTCTGCTAATGAAAGTAATACATAGCTTTTCTGTTAATTCTTCTTCTATCTCTAAAGATACCAAGGAGCATTTTCTCAAAACCTTTTAGAAGCAGGCTAGAAAAATATAACTTATATCTGACGATCTAGCCAGACGACATTATTTCTTACACTTGCGAGAAACATATTATGTGGCCATGATACTAAAGAAGCAAAAAGGACTGAGGTAAGGGGTTTCCAACTTCAAAACCCGGTGAATGCGTTCGTAACTCTAACCAAGGTTTTATAAGTAGGCAGGTAAGTAAATTACATGATACAATAAACGGAAGATATGATATCACGCAGGTTTTGACTTACTCATCTGGTGCCCCCAAATGTATTTCCAAATAAATAAATCGTAAATAAAACGCACATAATTTCTGAAGAGCTCCGGTAGAGTGAAAGATATTGTACTGTGAAAGATAAACTTCTAAAATGAGTCTTTTCGGGTTTTCTCTTATAAAAGCCGAATAATTTAAAAAATGCGTTGAATGGAAATAATATTTTAGCCAATGGTTATAAAATATAACATGTTAAATATTTTAATAAAAATTTGTTAAAATAAAATTTTAAAATTTAATAAAAAATTAAAAGAATCAGTAATTGATATTCTCTTAAAGAATAAGTGAAAGTTAAATCATGAAAATATCAGGGTATAATGCACAATTATATAGATAATAAAATTCATTTCTCATTTCAACTTTGTATATTCCCATATTCCTCTAGGATCGATATTCTAGGACTTAATATGAGAGAACGAAGGATATACATATATAGAGAAATTTGTAGACCGCCAGAGGTCTACAAAGTGGGCAGTTGCCACAGACAAGTAACAGCAAAGTGTGGGTTTTTCCTATTTCCACGTATGTTGCCTCTTAAAAGTTGCCTATTGAAGTAGGCCACTTAAAACAAGTTTTTACATGGCTATTTAGATGCTTTATTGTCGCGCTAAGATACTTCGCTCGTGCAATCGGGTATATAGGTAACCTTGGAGGCGAGATTTGCATTGGAATATTTAAAAACTGGTCTTCTGAAGTGTGTTCGACGAAAATTCATAATTTATATTCGGTTATCTGATGCTTTATGGCACTGGTTATATCAGCTAAGGAAGCTAAGTTCTTTAATTTAAGACTGCTGCGTTCAGTGTTGGAATACCGCATTTCTGGAATAAGACTGACCCTCCACAACTTTTAGAAAACAAAATCGCGTCCCACATTACAGACCTGACCACGCAAAATATTAACTCCAATGTCTGGAGATGTCAAGTGGAAATATTTCAAAGAATAAATTCAAGGGGGCTAGAAAAAATCCGACGCGTAGACCAGTCGGCGACGAAGCGTTTCGGAAATAAATAGTAAAACCAGACCGAGTGTCTTTCGTGTGTATAAACAATATCTAATATCAAACCACTTCCCTCCGGCTGAATTTATTGATGAACTTGACAAAGATAGTAATTCCGTTCGCGAAAACTCAAGCATTGAAACTTACCCGAACTAGGTATCTATACCTTCCCCCTGGTCCGCGCCAAACAGCATTTTAAATGCAAATCACCCTTTCTTTCGGCAATTTTATTAACTTAAGCAGCCTTGCTACAGGGATCTGCTGGTGACAGACATTGTATACGACCGCCCCTCCCCTATTTCACCCCGATCCGCTATCAAGATCTCTGGCCGCACACTTAAAAATAAATTACAATTATAGCGAGTGCCCTCCAGGACGACATGACTGGTGTTGCAAGCATTGTGGCATACGTTTCCCGTTCCAGAAATTAATTACAACGTTTGTTTTGTGGTCAGATATGATTGTGATGTGGCTCGTGACATGGTATGATACTGTTTTGGGGATACTGTTAAGAGGAATCGAGTTCGGATAAATGAATGAGGAGGCTGAATTCGGTTGTACGGAGAGGGTCGATATATGCCAATTATTTCATCAGTTACAACTTTGATGTTACACGATATATACAACGTCAAAACTTGAGTGTTTTTTGAGCAGTCGGCCAAGAAAGACACGAAATAGTTTCAAGTGTTTCTAGTCTCTAAATACTAAGTGGTGGAAATGGCAAACTTTTGCTCGAATATTGAATGCTTTTAATTATTTTTAAAATGCAATGAATTTACGCCATCATTTGAATTGTTAATAGTAACGAGAAGGATTATTGGTTCATGGATTACGGATAACGTTAAGCTTATGCAAATGTTAAAAAGTTAAGTTAAAAGTTTCTATAAACTAAATATAAATATTTCATTGATCCATCATAATATTATATAATATAACTCGCCTAATAAAGAATCAACTAGTTTTTGGTTACAATAATTATCTTCCTAAGATCCAAACCAATATTACGAGTGATCCCAAAACGTTCTGGTCCTTTGTGTACACGTGCGCCTGAAAATGTCATGATTTTTGATGAAATGTTCTTGATGAAATGTTTCCAATCTATCATTAGATTATTATGAACCGGCGAATTTCGTGATAAGTGGAAACTGACAAGGGCGTGTCACATTTTAACATGCGGCAATCCGGCATATGTAAGATATTATCGCCTTATTGCCCTACTGCCACATCGCAAAGGTCTTCGAGATGTGTTTGTATAAGCAAATATTTAACAATGTTTAAGTCTTACATATCGGTAAACATGGTTTGTTTCCTAATCGGCCAACTTTATCTAATTTAGCGAAGTTTACTCAGTAGGCCGCGAACCATGTTGACCACAAAGGGCAAGTTGACGTAGTTTATACAGACTTCTAAAAGCTTCAGATAAAGATTAAGATAAACGCTTTTGACAAGGTTAATGATGGTATATTTGTTAGTTAGAACGGTATAATTTCAGTAATAGCCTGCTAGATTCGTATCTGCATCAACGGAAGCTATATGTGCCTTATAATGGTTACAAGTCGAACACTTTTACTGGCACATCAGGAGTACCCCAAGGCTCTAACTTGGGACCACTCCTGTTTTTCCAAACTGTCTTTGAATATATAATCTGCGGCTGATTTACATTGACATTGCATTGACCCTGTAGATCATGTCCATCTTTAGTGTACTGATAATTATTTACCTATCATGTAAATATCCATCCATTTAATAGCAAATATTTTAAATAATATTACAGTATTTTTAAAATAATCCGCGCAACAAATCGCCAGTAAAATAAATACCTCGAACCGTTGACCGCTACGATTCTGAAGTACACGTGGTACACGCTACCCTCGAGTAGGGAGAACTATTTAAATCGGAAGACGCCGGCACATTATTTCTTTTTCGTTTTCTTTGGTTCGCTGATATACATAGCTCATGTAGCTTTGATAATGTAGCATAGTTAATGTAGCTTAGCGGTTATATTTTTCGAAATTCAGTGTTACCTACGTAGTGTCTGGACTTAAAACAGGTATCTTACTTAAACAGTTATCTTAACATATTAACTTAAACAGTTATTATTTCATCATCACTTTTATTTAACTATTTCATGGCATGGTTGACTCAAGCTTTACTTAATTCATTTAATATACGTGTTCCTAGACCAGGCTCTGTTCTATTGTCAGAATGCTAGAACAAATATACTTATTTGATAATTTAAATATGACGCTCATATTTTTGTGTCAATTATTATACCTAGTATTATAAACATATTGTAAATGCTTGTATATAGTAATCTCACTCTCTTAAATCTCGAAAATGTGCTCAAATAATGTTTTCTCGCTTCCTCAGGTTAATAATCTGAATCTGAACCATCTTCCATCTTATATTAATTTCAATCCTACCTGCGTCAAGTAAGATTCTTGAAAAATATATGGAAATGTAGATTGCCTTATTTTTTAATGCCAATAATATTTCTAACAGATAATCAGGTTTGATCGATGAACGAACTCAACATTTGCAAGAACTCGATGAAGACTTCATTCCCGATCGATGGACGACCTCGATGCCTTTCGATGGAGGAAAGTAAATGATTTTACGGGAAAAAAATACATACGGTTTTTTTTATGTTCCAGACTCTCAGCGAAGGTATAGAAGGTTAGAGTGTTTGATATTTACTTTAATATTTAAAAATCGCATGCCGTCGATTTCTTTAGTAATATCGTGTTTTCAAATCGACAGACCGATTTTTCAAGAAAGCCACTATGCGATTGTATTTGCAATCCCAAATCGATGGGTGACTTAAAAATTCGGAGCCAGTAGATGATTTTACATTAACATTCTTTCAAAATTCACATTCCTTCTCTTGTTCGCGAGCCTCATAAGAGTGTCGAAGTGAGAACTTGATCTATACAAGAAATACAACTATACAAGATCTATTTAAGAAATAGAGGACTTGGACGACGTATTTCCAAATCTATGGACTACTTCAACAATTTTTCCCGAAATCGACAATGTGATTTGAAAATATTATTATTTATTAAAGATGATTTTACATAAAATTTCACATTCAGTTTTTTATGTTTATGTCTAATCCTTGAAGTCTTATCAAAGGCAAAAATCCTTAAATCGGGTTATATTACATGATTCTATCGCAATAGAACAAGCATATATAATTCACAAATATATCCACATTATCACTTTTCAAAAAAAAAATTAATTGAATTAATATTACCCATTTGATAATAAGTTTATCTAAACGCACACCGGTGCCCAATAAATCCACAAAACCAGCAATTAGAACTCTCAACGTTTTAACATTCCGAGATTGATTAAAAAAATCTAAACCGCTCAAGCGCTTCGGCATTTACTTGAAGGGGATATATCCCCCATCGAGAAAACATGTTTACAAAAGCCAACCTTTAACTGTTGAAAAAGACAACTTTTAAAAGTGAATCGTTGTGGTCTGAAATCAGGATAGCATAGGGTCGAGAATGGGGGCCTTTGAGATCGCTGCTGGTCAGGATGAGCTCTCGACGGACACTCAAGTGCCAAGGAGGAATCGGCATTATTGTGAATAGGTCGTATCCTGAAACCTATACAAGTATCTCGTTATCCCATGCAACCGAACTCACATTGTACTGATATATTTTCATTGCGCTTGATTTTGTATTTCTATTATTCGCGCGGTCGTGGTATATCCACGTTATAATCGTTTACGTATGAACGTTTCTGCAGCCAAAAGCACGCTTCTATGGGCATCCAATGCTGGCTTTTATTTTGCCGATATTGTCATAATTTAAGGGATGCCGGATATCGGCAGAAAATTGTCACAAATAAATTGGCAACCGCATCCATTATATATGAATAAAATGATCTGTCAGGGTCATGAATTTAATATTTCAATGACAACCAAATTATTGTATTATCAAATCATGGGAATGTATTGTAGTTATATTCCGCATACGATATTTGGTCACTACCTGGCTATTTGTTGCATTTGCAGAGATCTAAATCAAATTCGAATAAGTTTCGATAAGTGACAGCAGCGTCAAGAAATAGTGGAGTGGATCTGGAAAGAAATATGGGTCGAAAACAGACAACTTAAATTTAAACATTTAATTTTCCAAATTTATCAAATCGGGTCCTCCCATCAGTTTGGTTTGTTCAGACGGGATCAATTAAAAGCATGGGAAAATCGTTTTTAATGCATATCTCGGCGGATTTTGATTTCACAAAAAAAAAGTTGTTACAAAATATGAAGAGTAGAACAAAACACACACGCTCATTTAAAGCTGAGCGAAATCGCATAATTAGTTCGCGGGTTATCGCGAATCGTAGTTGGGAAAATAAGAAAAATCAAATTGGTTTTTCATCGAGGGGTGGAGTGGAAGTTGGAAGCTCAATTTGTTTTGTGGGAGAGCAATTAGGAAGAAAATACGAGGCCGCAAGCGAGGTTGCTGGGATAAATAGGAGAGGGTGAAAACGAAAATTTTTAAAATGCCTATACCGATCTTAAAAAATCAAACAGCTCTTTCTTCGTTTCTTCATACGCTATACGATGGCATTAGCGAATATTTTTTGCTTACAAATGCTTAGCGCACAAAAAAGCGATTTGCCTGCTTTTTCAAACGGTGTGTCCGGTATGAGGGAAGGGGGCGAGGTAAATATTTTTGTACAAGTCGGATAATTAGAAGGATAGCTAGGGGACCTCAAAGTTTTTATTATGCGTAACGGAGAGGAGTGGGGGGCTCGGGCCGGGCTCAAAGTTAAAGGAATTTAATTATAGGTAATTTGGCGTAAGAAATATAAAATGGTCCGTTTAAACTAAAAAAGTTAGGGCTGTCTACAGTAGACCAACTGTAACGGAGGAAATGAAACACTGTATTTTATTTTTTACATTATTTTAATCGTAGAAGGTAGGTATTTCAGGTCCTGTTCTTTGTACGTGTCAAAGAACAAGTATAGAACTCGTATTGAAAAAAAATATAAATATTCTTACAAACTCATGCATATGTCAAATTTTTTATTAAATGTCAGATATCTGAAAACCGCTTTTGCTTTTGTAATAGGCTAGGTAGCATATTTTTGGAATACCTTTATATCAACTTTTTGAAAATTCAATAATATATAAGATTTTATTCAAAATAACAAAGTTGGCAATGGTTAAAATTTCAATGGAACCACCTCCTGATGATACCCTATAGGTATTATTCAGCAAATTTCATCCCATCTGCTTAAGCCGCTCAAGAGTAATAGATAAACACACATGAAACAAATACACGAATCGAATTCAAAACCTCCCTTGTTGAGATCGATTGAAAACAAACAAAGCTATTACAACGCCGTTCAAATTTTAAGATCGGTCAATATTCAGAGAAAAAGAAAAATGTTTCTACTTGATTTTGAGCCCGGCCGGAGCCCTTCACTTGTCTCCGTTCTCCTGCTGCACAGTAAAAACTTATTGTAGGTATATTTGACGGATAAATTTTTGTTGCCCACTTCAAATCGCTGTTGAATGTACTCCAGGGGTAATAACTTTGTCCCCTAACTCACCTCCTAATCATCCGATTTGATCTCGTTAGGCTATAGTTATAGGTCGAAAAAGAATCTGTCTCATATCGGAAACACCATTTGAAAAAACAGGCAAATCGTCTTTTTGCGCGCTAAGCGTTTGTTTGCAACAAAAAAATAGTCGTTAATCGTAAGCCATCGTATAGCGTATGAAGAAACGAAGAAAAATCCGTTTGATTTTTTAAGATCGGTCAATATTCAGAGGTCATTTGAAAAAAAATCTTTCTCCCCCATCTCTAAATTCCCAACAATTTGAGCCTGCGGCCTCATAATTCCTTCATGATAGCTCTTCCACAAAATTGAGCCTCCAACTCCACTCCCCCTCGATGAAAAATCAATTTTATTTTTCATATTTTCGCAACTACGATTCGCGATATCTCGCGAACTAATTATCCGATTTCGCTGAGCTGCTTTAAATAAGCGTATGTGTCTTGTCGTACTTTTCATTTTTTATATTAACTTTTTTTTGTTAAGTCAAAATCCGCCGAGATAGTAAAAACGATGTTCGATGTTAATTGATCGTTTCCCCCTGACCACGTCTGCACAAACCATGCCAAAATGATGGAAGACAGGACTTGAAAGATTAGGCATTTTTTTTTAATTTGAGTACTAGAAGGGATACTTGAGTACATATTTTTGGATTACAAAGGATCATTTATGGTCTATGAATATTACCCAACCACTTTATTAGTACTTCCACCAGTAACACCAGACACTATATTTAAAAGTTTATTTACAAAATTAAACAACAACAAATCTAATACTACTGGTTATCACATATAACTACCTACAGGTAGATAAATCAATAAATTAATATACAATTTGCGACACCAATAGACGCTTCCTTCAGACGAATTAGGTCCTTCTGTCCCTCCAAGCGCGGCTAGGCAAAAATGCCATAGTTGCAGCCGTCTCCATATCATCGGCTGCCGCTCGCTTACCTCTTCTCACTGCAAAAGCTGGCAAATACATATTAGCTGCCGTATCCATGTCTTCCTCTAAGTCGGCAGATCTCCTATTCCTCCTGAACCCTCTTCGAGAGAACGCGGGTAGGAAAGCGTTAGTAGCAGCGGTTTCTATGTCCTCGTCTTGATCCTTCAACGACCTGCCTCTTCTAATCTTCCTGGTAGCAAAGTTAGGCAAAAACAAAGCACCGGACGCTGCGGTCTCCAGATCATGGTCATCCATACTAGCAGATCTCTTGCCTCGGTAGATTCTATTGAACGCTGGCAGGAAGACCTGCTCAGCTGTTGCCATATCCTCCAAGTCGGCAGACCTCCTACTCCTTCTAAGGTTTCTTCTTGCAAACGAAGGTACGAACGCATTGGTGGCTGCGAGCTGTAGGTCTTCGGGTTCATATTTTTGGTTAACAGACCGCTTGGATATCTTCTCGGCACCGGTCAACGACATATCGCGTTCCGTGTACAGCGACCTCCTGGATCTAACATCTTCCGCCGAGTCATCTTCGAGAGGGTGACTGAGGGCAGTAGCTGTTAATCCAAGTATCAACACCGCGAGATATATTTGCATCGCACAACTAACGATTCTGGTTTTATTTTGACTGTGTTAGTGAATACACTGACCATCATCGGCTTGGCCTCAGAATATATACCCGAACACTAGTGCTAATTGCAGGTACAGCATTGACGCTCGTTTATGAAATTAATTCTCTTCCAAATATGTTTTCCAGGGGGTGTTAAGTTCTAAGACAAATAAATTTGTAAAACGTGCGTCAATACGTCTCTATATAGCCCTGATATGATAAAGGCGTGTTTGCGTTTTCAATATGTGAAAGTAGTTTGTATCGTTGCTCATTAGTTAGCAGCAGATCGATCTTGTTAATCTCGGGAATTCGCTTGAATTGCTACTGTAAACACAATGCCAATAACAACGTTAATAATAAAATCATTATTTAATAGTATACTTGGTAATTGGTAGAATCAACACTAATAATGTTAAGGATAATGATTGTAACTCAAATTGCTATTGCAAATATTGTGTGCTGCGGTTCCCAGTTATTCTACGCATGGATAGATGGGATATGTTGTTGTTGACGGGATGGTTTCCAAAAGAGAAGTAATAGACTAATGCTATTTGGATCAGATTCGAAAGCCCAATCCAAATATATCCAGCAGGTATAAGAAACAGTGATAGCGAATGCAGCTTTGACTTGGGCAACAATCCCCCTCGAGTGTTCTAAAGTGGAAAGCAATTTTGATATAATTTATAAACGATCGTGACAGAATCGGAATTAACTATCACGGATTCTGTCACGATCGTTTATAAATTATATCAAAATTGCTTTCCGCTTTAGAACACTTTTATGGGGGATCATTGCCCAAGTCAAAGCTGCATTCGATATCTCTGTTTTTCTCTCTGTCTCTCCCTCATATCTGTCCTATGCTTTATCTCACTTGCGAGAAGAAAATGTTATAAAATGTGTCGTGACGCGACCTTGAAAAATCACAGTCATGGGGCTAAAGAAGTATTCACTTCAAAAAATCAAACGGAACTCCAACAAGGAGAATTGAATGCAAATCAATGTTTTCAAAGACGACGCAAGGTGGGTCTAAAAAACTAGCAGACAGCAAATGGACGAAAATGGACGACAAAAAAATGTACTTAGATAGAAGTACTTGTTACCTTGTTCAAATTATTCTTAGAAAAAAAACGGCTTTTTTAACTCTAAATAGCTTTTGGAAAAACACAAATTGTAGAGGTTGGTATAAAAATGTTCTACTGGGAATTCTACTTGGACCAAAAATTCTGCAGCTAAAATTGGACTGAATATCACAAATAATAAAATTACCAATTACAAAACCGTGCCAGGGCAGTTTCCCATTTGCTCATAAAGATAACCTAAAGACACTCATCAACAATTTATATCAATGTGTTTTTATTCCTTCTAATAATTGTATAAATAAAGATAATAATTATTGTTGTTCGTTCACATACTCTGTGGTTAATTTATCTTGCCAGAAAACAGTCGAGGTTTTCTTTAATGGATAAATTTCTTTGTGAATCAAAATGTTGCCAATCAGTAATTTTGCTCGAAAAACTGACACGGTGTTTATATATTGGCCCACTAAAAATCCGGACTTAACCCCTATGGATTTTTTCTTTGGGGAGCGTAAAACAAGATAAACATGAAACTGGGGTTTTTAAGAATATTAATGAGTTCAAAGAATACATTATGTGTAAAATTGAGGAATTTAATCAAAGTAGTGATATATTCCAAAGTGTGAGAGGTAATTTTATAAAGCGATGCCAAGTGCATTGAGAATGGTGGTTGCATGGGAAATTTTATGTCATAGAATGTGTGTTAATTATTAAATTTTACTTTCATTTGTTTTTTTTTGTGACATACTACGACTACGACGACAGTAGGTCCTTGAAATCAAAACCCATAAGATCAAATATTTTTAGGAATTGTTTTCCTCTTGTCAGGCGTTGCACCATTAATTTATTCCGATGCGTTGGTTCATCCACATATTTCTTAATTGCCCTGCACACTTAAATAGAAATTACACTTTTAAAGTCTGAGAGGCAATAAAAAAGTCTCCGCAATATGGCAGGCAAGAAGAATATATCAGCAGTGAATATTTACATTTTCTGTTTCGACCCTTACAGTTGAGCAGCACGCCCATTGCTTGTATAAAAATTTTAGAACAGGACAGGACTAAAACTTTTCTGACAACAACAACAGAAAACAATAAATCGACAAGTTATCTACATATACCTATATAACGGGTTTCCAATAAGAACGATATGATTTTAAAACGAAATAAAATAAAATATAAATTATTTCAGATACAACCAAACTTTGTTCCATGGCTTTGTGCAATGAATCGGGCCTGATTTGACGAATGCAGCATTCAATCTTAATGCATCAAATGTTTGTGCTCTGTTTGCAGAGACCTTAGATTTTAAATAACCCTACGAGAAGTAATCTAAAGGAGTTAAATCACAACTTCTTGGAGGCCAGTGAACAGTTGCATTCCTTGAAATTATCCTTTCGTCAAACTTTCTTGCAATACGTCGATAATTTTATGAGCAGTGTGACTTGTGGCACCGTCTTTCTGGAAGCACAGATCCTCCAAAACACGTGCATCTAAATTTGGCAACAAAAATTTTGGAAAAAAATGGTCCCATGATGCCACCGTACCATAAACTAGTTACCTTTAGCGGATACAAAGGCTTCTCGTGAATCTGTTGTGGATTGTTTTCACACCAAAAATGTCAATTTTGCTTGTTAATATATCCACTTAACCAAAAATGAGCTTCATCTGAAAAGATTTTTTTTCTCAAAATTAGGATACCTTTCAAGTTGTTCATAAAGTTCCATTACATAACTAAGTGATGTAATGAATTTTTACATAACTATTTTCTATTTTAAAGCGGGAATAGGTAAAATGTTAAAGACTTAAAATGTAAATTGTCGTAAATGTAAAGACTTAGAAGTAAAATGTACTAAAGATGTTATAATCCAGTCAGTATAGGATAAAAAAGACCCTTACCTTGCAAAAGGTGGGGTATAATTTTGTAGTATGTTAAGGTCTAGGCCTTGACAAAAAATCCAAGTTTTGACTTTGGAGGGGCGGGGGGACCGCTTGAGCCGCCATCTTGAATCAAAGGTACAAAAAATTAGTTTTTTGACAATAATTCTGCAACGGTTGATCTAACGACAACAATATAAAAATACAAAGTTAAAGAACACAAACATAATTGGACGTAAAATTGGGGGGGGGGACTGTGCCTCCCACGCCCTCCGACGCGCCGCCGCTGATCAGATATTTTTCTTTTTACATGTAACTTTTGTTACCGCCGCTGTCGGAGCCGCAATGGTGTAATATACGTTAGAGAATATTTATCAAGTTGAATGTATCAGTCAGTATCAGTCAGTAATATCAGTCTGGTTCATGGAACATAATGTTTCCAGAATAGGTCTAAGTAGGTATAGAAAGGGGGGTGCGGCAGGATACCGCGCGCTTATTTAGTTCTTTACAGTAGTTCAGTTTCCTAGTACCTGTTGTTACGCCACGTTTTGCCATAGAAAATCCCGAAATGAATTTGTGTTTTATTTGCGCTAAAAGTTTAGTGAAAAGTGACTAGGTTGTTGTGAAAGAGAGAGGCGTGCAGACTTTTCTCGAATCAAGCGAGACACGGGGCATTTTCAAATATCCGGATGCAAAACCAGAGCACATCGCAGATGCTGGAGCACGGTTTCTCGTTGCTTTATATGGTGGCAACATGGAAGAGGAAACCCTGGAAGTAATCCGGTACCAACGTTTCGCTAAATCTACTTCAAAAAGCATATTAAATCTTGCTTCTTTGCCACCAACGAAGGACGCTACCCGGTATCATGCGCTTAAGACGTACCATAAAGTCCAAAAATGGCAGGGGACTCAAAAAAACCCAGAAGACTGGGGCTGGAAACACAGAGACGTCACAGACGTCATCATACCGCCAGCAGGATAATCAAAAAAGAGAAAACGCTAAGATCGCGAAGCTGTGGATTAGGCCTATTGGAGATACCAGCATAAAAAAAGAACTACCACCAAGTTACTCTACCTCCAGGTGGTGTGGAAAGGTATAAGTGCAGTATCGCGCAATTTAAATGTCGTTATGGTCATTAGAATTTTTGCAATAATTGAAACGAGTAATATGAATGGAGTACTATGATAGAAGTATGTATTTCTCTTCAGTTTGACGAAGTAAATTATGGGATTGGGTCATATTGCAAACATTAATTATAAAATGCATCCTGACGACATTGAAGTTGCATCATACTATAGGTACCTACTTTGAATTTACAAACTTGTTATAACTATATAAAAGTGTAATAAAGAGCGAGAAACAATCGAAAAAATCGCCAAAATGTAGTTTAAATATTTTTTGTAAAAAATGTTCACCTTTACGCCGCTGTAACTCGTTATTTATGAGACTTTAATTTGATTTTAATTTTAAATTTACTAAAAATATGGGGAATTTTGTGTTCCTTAATTTTGTACTCTTACATTTTCCTCGTTAAATCAATCGCTGCAGTTATTTTCAAAAAAGTTATGTTTTGTAGCTTAGATTCAAGATGGCGGCACCAGCGCACCCCCCCCCCACATGGTCGGAAACTTGAATTTTTAATGAAGGCCCAGACCTTAACAACGTACTAAAAAATATTACTACCCCACCTCTGCCTGCTGACTGGGCTATTATGAAAAGTGTAATTTTATTTGACTCATGTAATTTGGAAGACTCGCTCACTAGCTACGCTCGTGAATCAAGATATTTCCAGTCACTAAAAAACTGTCACTTTTCTACACTTACAAAACGATCTACTATTATTTAACATAACATGGCCAATCGTTGTTAAAGTAAAGTATCTTCTGATAGATGTCCCTTGCATAGTTACCGCAGCATTGCCAATCCTGATTTATCTGAACTTAAAATTTACCATAACAAAATGACAATATCAAAGAACGCGTCGTGTGCATGTTTTAATCCTGCACGCGTGACCCTCCTGGATGAATTTACGCCTGTGGAACGGAGGCACAAATTTAAAATTCTGCGGCTGACGTTAAATAGTTTCAATTAAATTCCTGTTAGCGCTTGTTCGGATTATTTATTTGTCGCCGAAGGATTAGAGAGGATTGAAAGGGAACTGACGTCCGATTGTGTAGAAATTCAATAGAAAATTATTGGAAATTGTATATAATAATAATCTAAATAATATGGAAATTTCAAATAGTAGGTACACAATTGACTAAATTTTGAGAATATTTCTGTGTTACCATCTCAACTTAAGGCTGGGATTTTGTAGAGTGAGAGGCAAATAGATGCATTTATTTTGGTTAAGTATAAATAATTAAAAAACTACATAATATCTGATTATCAAATTAGGTGCATTCACTAGCTATTATCATAGTGATAGTTATAATATAAGTTTTTTGTCCCAATATTTTCTTATAAATCTGTTCTGTGGGCTTGCAATGAAAATAATGTGATTTTAACAATAAAAATGCAAATTTTCATTTCTAGCGCACAGAACAGGCTTATAAGAATATTTTGGGACAAAAAACTTATATTATAATTAACACTATGATAATAGCTAGTGAATGCACCTAATTTGATAATCAGATATTATGTAGTTTTTTAATTATTTATACTTAACCAAAATAAATGCATATATTTCCCTGTCACTCTACAAAATCCCAACCTTAACAAGTAATATATATGTTTAACGATATTGTATAGTGCAAGGAAAAAAATAACTAAGACCTTGTTACTTCTTACTATATTGAATGGATTTACAGATAACAACTACTTAGAGAGCTAATACTCCTTCCTGCATTGAATTACACCTGCAAATCCGAAAAGATAGCCATGGTCATTCACTAATACCTCCACCAGGTGTAAAGTAGTTTCGAGCTGTTGGTTCTCATCAGTACACCGTAGGTAGAGAAAACAGTCAAGCAGACCAAGCAGTAGAGTGCAAGCGAGGGATAACTAGCAGTCCCCTCTAGCAGTCAGTTGCTACTACTCATCAGACATTACTAAGCAATGTCTTGTGACACTCAACATCCTGCAGGCACCTAGAGCAGCCACCCTAGCCAAAAGTAGGCTATAGACCATGACTATCTTTTCGGATTTCCAGGTGTAATTCAATACAGGAAGAAGTATTAGCCCTCTGAGTAGTTGTTACCTGTAAATCCATTCAGTATGTAGTTAGCCTACTATTGGCTAGGGTCGCTGCTCTAAGTGCCTGCATTGCAGGACGCTGCTTGTCACAAGACATTGTTTAGTAATGTTTGATGAGTAGTAGCAACTGACCGCTAGAGGGGTCTAGTTATCCCTCGCCTGCACACTTCTTACTATATTTATTATATTACTTTCTCGCCTTTTTTTCGGTTAAAGTTTAGTGAAAAATCAATTTCTCAATTTTAATTTAGTGACTAGTGTTTTTTAAACGCGTGAAATACATGTTGGGATATAAAACGTGAATGTGACCCACAAAAATTTGTTACGGCTTTGCAAAATGTACACAAAACAGGTGCTTTATTTCTGTTTTACGTAAGTAAAGGGACTGGTGACAAATGTTATATTCGCTTCAACGAATTTATACCTTTATATCTATTACTTACCTGTTACACATATTTAACAAATGGACATTAAAATTAACTTACCTCTTTACATCACACTTATTAATATTACGAGTATTTCAAATAAATATAAACTCAAGTAAATAATCAAAATACGATTTACTCGTAATTAATTGAATTCACAATGCACATCTATAATATAACCAATAAAAATAAACAACTTCATCACTGTATTTAACCAACTACTGCCACTCTGTGCTAAAACATCATAAAACAATTATCGCAAAATCCACATACCTACTAATAAACCAAATTCGAATAAGTGTCTACTCAATATAAAGCGGCAAATACACGCAAAACAATTTCAAAATATTACCATAATATGAGGTCCTCATTGAACACATATAAACTCTTAACATTGTGTGTGGAAATAATAAATGTAAACCCAATAATTGGAAATCGGTGAGAATAATAGTACAATTGGTTCGAATAATTGATGTTTTAATGATTGAAAACTATGTTTTTTGAAACCGAAATAAACCGGTATATTCGTAGTATATAGATAAGTACCTACTCATATTTTCTTAAAAAGAAACCCTCAGTTACAAAAAAAAAATGGCGAATCCGATTTTTTTATCGCGTAGGAGGCTTCTACGTAAGAAGGAGCGTTCAAGGTCGCAGCTCTAGATGCTGTATGGGAACCCTAAGATATGATAGGCACATTGGCATGGTGCAACACATGGCTAGGCATCGCGAAGTGTCCTCAATAGCACACGGATTGGTGCTTTGCGTACAAAACGCGATCGCATTAACGTGTATATCGCCTGCACTATTTGGCAGCTCTGATGCATGCTAATTGCAGTAAAACTTAGTCCTGCCTTAGTCCTGCAGTAAAACTTAATTTTCTCTTGTACGTCTTTTCTATCATGTAGGAGGCATATATGTAAGAAGGAGCGTTCAAGGTCACAGTTCTGTGCTGTATGCGAACGCTAAGATATGATAGGCATATTGGCATGGTGCAGGACATGGCCAGGCATCGCCTGGCCATGTCCTCAATAGCCCTCAATAGCAAGTGTCCTCAATAGCCCACTGATTGCTGCTTTGTGTACAAAACGCGTTCGCATAACGTGTATATCGCCTGGGTACTATTTGAAACTTTTATACTAGTAAACCGGTTAAAAATTGTTGTTTTGTGTATGTAACTTAACTCATTGCCTACAAAGGCAAGCCACAAAGGTAAGTTAAATTAAAAATCCACTTTTTGTTGCCAACATAGGAACATAGGATTCTTAGAAGTCCTTTTAATTTTACGCAGATAGGGCAACATAATGACTAAAATGAGTACAGTATATTATAACAGAATTTAACTAAAATATAACTATATCATATGTAATCATGACTGCCTTTGGAATCATAGATTAACACTGTAAAAAATAGATGAGTATCTACATTGATAATAATGTGTACATGAATTGCCTGCAATTTTCAAAATCGTGTAAAATATCATCAGTTTTTATGTAAATTTATAGATTTGCGTAAAGTTACTAGTCTTCTGTAAAATTTTAGTTATGATTAAGTTTTTTTACACATTTAGCAGAGGATTTTAGAAACGTTGATGAATCGACTCTGGCTGGCGAATTCGCCAGCCAATCTTGTACTGACTTCACTCTGATACATACATTTGGTTTTACCATATTTAGTACTAATTAAACGTATTTTCAATAACAAAAGCCTGATTTAACCGGTATCGACAAAGATAGATATTTACTTACGCTATTACTAATATAATAATTGCTGATAATCCAGTTTGAAAATAATACGTTAAACAAATAACAATTAAAAAAAAATATCAATAACAAATGTTTGATTAAATATTTCTTTAGGTAGATACGTTCGTTAACGAAGTAGGTGATAATGAATTGAATTTCGCTTAAATTTATACTGATTGACGTCTGATGGATGTTTTATGTTTTAGCTATAAACATTGATTTTTAATTGTTTTCTAGATAAATTAATAGAATAAATTAATAGAATAAATTACACCCCAAATATTACACAGCTGTATTTATACTATTTGGTTATTAAAATTCGATTACAAAATAGGAATAAGTAACGAAAATACTGATAACTCATTCCCGTCACGTGGGGGGCATAGCATTTGTTTCAATTCTAATCCATAACTTGGAGTCGTTATATTTCGTACTTCAGTAAATCACATGGTAGTAAAGCATACATTGTACCCTTTTCTTCAGGCAAAGCCCGTCTAGTGAAGGGTAACGACTACGAAATTTTAGTATCGCTGCGTTTTATTATCCCTCAGATAACGTTTCGATAACTGCTCGATTTTCTTTTGGGGTGCAGGGATGGACTCATCATATAAAATTGTATGTATAGCTGCCAGATACAAATGTAGCGTCTACAAATCTAATACTGATAAGTACTACAAACTACAACCCAAAATTTAAGGATATTAATTTTTGCCTTCTGATTTTTCTTTCTCAAATTTCGAATAATTTAAAAACTGACTGGCCGATTTTCAATATATTTATTTAGATTTTAGCTACATGCTTAGCCTTTTAAATTAGTAATAGCAGAATATTTTATTGTGAAGTATGGCCGCCGATCCCTAGAAACAAGCCACGCATGCTTACCCAGGGCCGTATTTAGTTTTCATGTAACATCTTATATTTATTATATTACACTTTGCCTGTTATTGATTAGGTATGTGCTTAGTTTAGCCAATAATAATTTTTAGAGAAATTATTATTGCCCCGCAAGGATCACGTGGAGGTATGAGCATGTTCCTTGCCAGGAAGGGAAGGATTAGGTGTGGATTTAGTGTTAAGTTTATATTAAAAATTTAAGTTTAATTAAATTAAAACGTATTATTCAATTAAGTAAAATCAATAACATTAATTTATATACTTTGCTTATAAATATGTGGGTTGAAAGGATCCATGGGATTATAAAAATATAAAAATAAATAATATTTCTTTTAAGTAACAAATAATAAATAATATAAAAATAAGACGTATATAAAATTATTTATAATAGATACGAATAAGTAACAATTTAAAAAATACATCTTTTAAAGTAAAAATAAAATAAGACAGATGTACACTGTACACAATGTAGGTATGAAAATATAAACAAATATAAACACTAATAGCTTGGTAAATAAATATTTTATTCACTGTTCCTATCACTACTGTCACTATCACTGCTTTCTTTAGAATCTTCATTTAGATTTATTACAAACTGATCTTGATTGGCGTTTGTTGCTCTTCCAGGTTCGATGTAGTCATCTTCAATTTTTTTACGTGCTCTACGCAGTTATTCCATTTATCCGATGACACTTTCTCTATCTTCGATTTTATAACTTCAGCCACTTTTGCATCAAATTTGGTAAACTTATTGTTTTGTCGGGTTCCTTGTTTTAATTGACTCCATACTAGGGATTGCATACCGAAGGGTATTGGGAATACCGGTATTTTGGTATTTATTTAAAAAACAAACGGTATACCGGTATTATACCGGATATTTTAACAAGCCATGAAATACATCATTTCAACGAAATAAAATTAATTAATTTATTGACGTTAACTTTAATATGTCACAACAGAAAATAATGTTTCTAATTAAAATAACTAACAAAAATGATGAAAACCCCAAACAATAACAAAACAAACGAATAACCATATTATTATATTAAGAAAAATAAAACAATATATTAAAATAAAATAATTATCGGTGCACTCTGCACTTTTAGATTCAAAAGAATAATTAAATAATATCATAGCTCTAAAATTTGCAAATACTATTTAACTTACTACTTCTACTTGCTCAACAAACGTGATTTCAAAAAAATATAATGCATCTATGGTGTCATCGTTTAGGTTGGAGCGTATTTTTTTACAAACTGATCCTGCCGCTGAATATGTCAGCTCAGACTGGACGCTGGTTGGCGTCCATTTATTTTTTCAATATATTTTTAAATACATTAAAAACTAAATAAGTTTTTGGCCTAAAGTTTTGCACATATATGAATATGACATACTTATAAGACATCTTTTGAAGTCACTCCACCTTTATTGCGCATGATGATACGCCACTGAGCAGTAAAGCCGGCTTGTTGTATGCAGGTGTCTTCTAAGTGAGCGAGAAGGGAAATGTGATTTATATGAGTTGAAGAGGAAAAGCGACCGATATGTTAAGCCGCTTAGGAGATTAGACTGGAGATTATAGTCCTATTCACAAGAAATTGTGGCGGTATACAATTTTACACTAAATATCCTTTTGTATTGCATAGTGACGTGATTTACCGCTTCTGTAGTATATTGGTCCGGTTTTCTTTGTAAAATGCCGGACCATTTTTTGCTCTAGTTCGTATAATAAACAAAAATAGTATAGTACAGTCTGTGCAATAAATAAATTGAACCCGCAATAATAATAAAAATACCAAAATACCGGTATTTTCCGGTATAAATACCGGTATCTCGGTATTGGAAAAAATCGCTAAAATACCGGTTTTCGGTATACCGGTATACCGGTATTGCAATCCCTACTCCATACTAATTCAATTGGATTGAAGATGTAAAAATACAGAGGTAATCTTAGAACAATATGTCCATGAGCTTTAGCCATTTCATCTACATTATTTTTCCAAAAATATTTTTCTGGACGATATGACGAAAAGTTATGCGTATTTGTGTATAACACAACATTTGGGTATATGTTTTGGAATATTTTTGGGATTTCTTTTTAAACTGCTGTTTATATAGATATGCAATTTGATTTATATTCAATATAACTTCAGTTTAACTTTTACGTAACATTAATGCAACTTGGTAGTTTAACTTTGAAGGTGATTTAACTTTGTATGCATTCATGACCGCAAATTGACTTTTATGTAACCTTCAACGCAACTTTGGAAACTTACAGAAAGTTCTGAAAGTAAGTTCGATACCAAGGATAGTTGGAAATCATCCGACTTGGTTGCACAACGGTCAGTGGCGTCCACAGGGGTTTTATTGCTTTTTTTTAAATAAGTAGAGCTAACTTTTCGTGCTCACTTTAATCGCTGTTGAATACGATTTTATTCTATACTAACCAATTTACTAACAAAAATTTACGACACATTTGGTAAAAATACGTTATATAAAAGAGATGTACTGATCCTACAACTAATAAACAAGATCTTGAAGGAGCAAGGAAATAAAATAAAAGAACGGTATCCACATTAACAGACCGGAAGAGGAACGTTAAAATGCAATTATTTCCAAGTTTGCTCAGGCTCTTTTGTGCCGGTGGGTTTCTTTCTGTAGGAAATCTTTGAAAGTCGAGTGTACCTTTTCAGTTACAATCGCTGGATATAGTGATCCCCATTGAAAAATAATAATATAATGGGTCGGCCATTGTCACAGCATGTGTATACCAGCCTCCCACTGCTTTTTCTTTGTTTAAATTATTCTAAAGCGTTTTCGATCGAGCAAGCCGTGATTAAAGCTCTCCTGAATAATGGCCGGTAGCATCGTGCGCAAACCGTTTTCATTGCTGGGTTATTGTCCAAATTGTGATATTTTATTGTTCCGGGGCATTGTGCTCCCATTTTCTACAGATTACTCAATTACACTCTTTAAAACAATGTTCGATTTTTATAGGGGACGGCTCGATGGGGACGTTTCTATAACTCAAGTCAAGTATGACAACTAGGATTTCGTCAAAGCCGTCATTGGTGCTCTGCTATCATAAATCAATTTTATCAGGGAAATGTTATTTAACTATCATGTTTTAAAGTACCTAATGTAAAGTATTTATTGATGCCAATATGACCTTAGTAAAATGCTCACCCCTTATGAGATACAGCCCTTCAACCTTCCCAAAAAAAATGTGGAATAGCGGCTGTAATTTTAAAACCAAAAAACGTATAACAGTAAAATTTTACACACGTTTTCTATGAATCCACTAAGATTTTTTTCTATAACTTATTTGTTTGACAAATATTGAGTATGCAAACATGCGTATCAGATAGTCTAGTTTAATTTGAAACTTTTACCTTCCTGACTTTTTTGCTTTAAAAGTAAGTTTTATTAACAAAAAAAAATAAACACGTTAGCATTCTCATTACAACACACGATTGCAGCTAAAAAGTAATAAGTAGGCGGCTGTTGTAATGTTGTTGCTAAGATGCACAATGCACATGCATTAGTATAAAATTTGTGTAAAATTCGACTGTTATACCTTTTTTAATTTTAAAATTACAACCGGTTTCCAAACAAATATGGAATTTGTTTGGAAACTGTTTGGCCGTATCTCGTAAGGGGTGAACATTTTACTAAGGTCATTTTAATGCAAAACCTGTTCTTTTTAATTGTAGCTTCACCGGTACCATTTGTGCTATTTATTTTAAAAACACACCGTATATACCGGGTGACCACCGATCATGGTAAACCCTCGCCTTTTCCACAATTTTTGAGCTATCCAAAAATGAAATTTTGCAGTAATGCCGTAAGTAATGCAGTAATGCAGTAAGTAATGTACGTCCAAAATGTACTCATTCTGGCCAATCCGACTATTTTCTTCGACTTCCTGTTTCGACGGAAGTGACCTCAACTGTGGAATTTCAAATGTAACGCCCTGTATATTATTGCATTTTTGCAATACTATGAAAATTCTGAGTACGATAGAACTAATTTGGGCACTTTTTAAGCCCACTTGATTTTTTTAGAGCCAATTTAATTTTAGAGTGCCATTATTGGTCTAATTTGGTTCAAATAGACGACTGGTATAACCAAAAAATTAAATTGACAAAAAATATATAAACATGACATCTTGGCGTGCATTCAAATTTTCTCAAATCACTTTTTGTCCATTTTGACAATTTTCCCAAAAGACATCATTACGGTAAACCGATATCATAACATTTCATACATTTTGTATGGAATCCATTGATGTGCCCATCCTTGATAAATCTGCAATGTGCAAGTAATAAAAAAAATAAAATTCCGGAAAAGCATTGCCCATATCATGGAACTTAGGGTTTCACGAGACTCGAAATTCGAGATTTCTCGTCTCGTTTTTTCGAGACGTGATCGAGAAAAACACCTCGAGATTTTTCGAGATCGAGAATTTTTTTCGCGATTTCTCGTTCTCGAAAAAATTTAGGTGCTGCAAGAACTCACAGCTCTTAATAGGTCAGAAAGAAAAGCAAAAATAAAAAACTATGTTAGAAAATAATTTTAATTCATTTTAAACATAAGAAAATTAACAAAGCAAAAAAAATAAAAAATGTAACAAAGCAAATAACAAAGGTAAAAAATTAATATTTTGATATACTTAAAAAAAAAGACCTCAAACTATTAAACTAATTAACTTATTAAAAATAAGAAAAATATAGATCATATTTTTTTAATATAAAAAAAGTTTCTTAACAGATAACAAAATTATTGTTTATACACTAATAAATATATCTTTGTTACAGAGCCAAGAATTCATACACAGTAAAAATTCAGCTATTCTTCAGTTAATCGGCTTCGTTCTTTGCTAATGGTAAATGTTGCTATTGAAGACAGTCTTTCTGCAGGAACTTAAGTAGCTTGTATACTTAAAAAATCACGAGCCATCTTTGATATACACGGATATATGGCTTCGTTTTTTCTCCGCCATTCTAAAATATCTTGATTCTCTTTAGCTCTCTTAGACAGACAACATTCATCTATTTCTTTTCTGCAGTTCTGCTCTCTGTTGCCGTTGCTTTTTCAAATAAACTTTGCAAATTAAAATCATCGGTATTGCCATCAATATCATAGTCGGTAAACGGATGCGATATGGAATACCGTGTGGAATATCGTTATTGAAAGTAACATAATAAACTTCTTTATACAAGTTTTCGAATTTAGATATTGTTTGTTGCTTTAAATCTCTTCCCCAATTCGTAAAGTTGAATCTCTCAGTTTTATGTCGTGGATCCAATATTAATGCAACAATACATCCAATTAGTTTTTGAATAGTGTTTGACGATTTTATCCCTTGCTGCTTGAAGAGCTTCTATAACTCGTTCGTCGGTTATTTTCCTATTTGGGCAATTATCCAACTCAAAAGGCCAGGTTTCCAATTTATTAGAAGCATATTAATTCCTAAAACGACCATAGGTAATGTAGAGTATGTTTGCTTTTACTTATTCATAGCGTATAACTTCGTATTTTAACGTATTTTTTTTTAATAGAAAAAAATTTATCATATTTTTTAATAACATTAAATTTTTGTTTTTGAGACTCGAAATTTCGAGAATCTCGAATCTAGATCGAGAAATTGTCTTCAAGAAATACATTGAGACGAGAGTTTGTTAATTTCTCGTCTCGGTGATCGAGACGAGACGAGAAATTGCCTTCGAGACGAGATTTCTCGTCTCGATGAATCCCTAATGGAACGCGTACTCACGGCCCAATCCAGTGGCCAGCAAGATCCCTCGACTCGACACCGCTGGATTTTTTCTTATGGGGTTATATCAAAAGAAAAGTCTACTCCAGACGTCCGACAACTAGAGAATATTTGGAGCAAATAGTTAGGGAAGCTATTGGGACGATCGTGGAATGTTGGATGGGTGATGGGATAGGTTGTCGTTCGATTATTTATTGAAATTTCCTATTTTTATTATTTGTACATTGCAGATTTATCAAGATTGGGTACATCAATGGATTCCATACAAAAAGTATTATTTTATGGAATCAGTTTACCGTTATGATATCTTTTGGAAAAATGTACAAAATAAACAAAAAGTGATTTGGTCAAATTTGAATGTATTTTTATATTTTTTTATCGATCTAATTGTTTGGGCATTATACCAGTTATTAGTTTTCATGATTGAAAACAGCTGCTCACATTTATACGTGCTTCCGAATGTGCAAATTATTTTTCGTGCGAAAACTCTCAGGTGTGGATACTTCTTCGGAAAGGTATGTTCTGTAAAATTCACATAGTTCCACATCATCAAATATATACTTCCAATATGAATCTTCTTGAAGCTCGATCAACTCCATTTGTAGGTGACGCGAAGCATCTTCCACATTACACTTATAAGGATTTGCGAAAATATTGCAAATCCACTTACAAGTGCTATCCATATTTTTAAAATCGGAAAATCGATCAGTGAATTGTTCTGACAGTAGTTCATCAGCATAGCAACCGTATTCAATATTTTCGTGACTGGATAACATTATTATTGAACTACATAAATAAAATAAGATGAATACATAAATACAATAAATAAATAATAAATATTAATTGAAACATTGTGTCATCAATTGAAACATTGTGTCAATTGAATCGGATCTATAGGTTTTATTATAGTTTAGTTACTGAATTTAGTAATTTCCTGTTCAAAACTTCATACTTGGAATAAACCGTTTTCTTCATTATTTATCACAACTGGTACAAAATCTCTCGGAGATTGAAGAGTCGCAACGCTAGTTGCCATGCGGTTGTGGAACTTGTGAACATCTGACTCGCTATTTACCCGCGACGCAAGCACTCCCGCGTTTCCCTACTCCTCGCTTCTTGCCTAGAATATTCGACTAATGAGTGAGTTTAACGATGCAGTTTAAATTGTTGATCGATCAAAGTAATTTGTGGCTCAGTCTGGAAGTCTTATTATTTGGGTGTCTTTTTATTTTGAAATAAACTGAAGTCAGATACGGATAAATTCGGGAATAAATTAATCCAAAAAAGTTGGCGGGGCCCTGGCCCCCAGTAGATCCGCCCTGCTTTACCCAACTGGTTACATAAATGGCTATTTAAGGTTATAAAATTGTTCATCTATTTATGTCTATCCATCTTTGTATGTCTAACTTTCCTCTACTAAGTGGTAAGCGTGTGACTTCGTGTCGAATTTCGTGGCTGGGATTTCGTGGATATAACACACACACACACACACACACACACACACACACACACACACACACACACACACACACACACACACACACACACACACACACACACACACACACACACACACACACACACACACACACAATATTTCCGGTGCTATATCATAAAGAAATAACTTCACCTGCATCTAAAACCCTTTTCAGTTTTATTAAGTGTTCTTTCTGCCAGAGCTTGCGTTTGAGAAATTCCAAAAATTTAAACGTCAGAAGTTTTCCAACTAGCTTAGAAGGTTTCCTAAGTTGGGTATATTTGAATATATTATGACTAAAACACTCGGAGTAGTTTCCACACCAAAACACTTTCACTTCGCTCGACGGGCGTTTCGCCAACCAAGTTGGCATCATCCGGAGACGATTAAAACTAATCTTAAACTACAAAATCTACCATATTTATACTATTTTCATGGTGACGTCACTAATGATATCACCGTGAAATTTACGCGTGACTAATCACGCTTCAATGATCGGTTGCTAAGTAACGCGTAAAGCGGGCTACGGTATGATATCACCGTGAAATTTATGCGTGACTAATCACGGTTCAATCATCGGTTGCTAAGCAACGCGTAAAGCGGGCTATACGGTATAGGTCCCTTGTCGCTATTCATACTACTATTACATTTTACAATTTCTATACTCTCAAATGCATCCAACTGTCTATTATTGGTCACATTTCTAACTAATCTTAAATTACTAATATCTATTCTATGATTGTTGTCAAAAGCATGTTGTGCAACACTAGACTTATCTGTTCTTCCATATTTTAGATGAGCCATATGCTCTTTAAATCTGGTGTTAATTGTTAATCGTTTGTCCAACATATTTTCGATCACAATCATTACAACTAATTTCGTAAATCCCAGACCTTTCATTTGGAACAATTTTATCCTTTGGATTGTCTAAAAGTTGTTGTGACTCTCACCACTGACTCTCACTATGACTATGACCTAATGACTCTCACCACTGCTATCAACATAAAATGGCAAGTTTTAATTTTCTTGTCCATCGTTTACTAAGTTTCCCTCTCAGTAATGAGAGGTTTGAAAAAGAAAAAGTATTAATTAAAGATATAGCTGTGAGTAATGGTTATCCTAGAGATATAGTTGAAAAACTAATTAGGAAGCGTAAATTTAAGGACACACTTCGTAATTCTACGACCTTTCAAAAGGATATAGAGGCTCTAAAATATGAATCCATCCCGTACGAACCCCGGTTTACTCGTGGTTTGAGTAAGGTTTTCAAAAACGTGGGTATAACAGCGATTCATTCGTCGAGCAACAAATTACAACAACTTTTAGACAATCCAAAGGATAAAATTGTTCCAAATGAAAGGTCTGGGATTTACGAAATTAGTTGTAATGATTGTGATCGAAAATATGTTGGACAAACGAGACGATCAATTAACACCAGATTTAAAGAGCATATGGCTCATCTAAAATATGGAAGAACAGATAAGTCTAGTGTTGCACAACATGCTTTTGACAACAATCATAGAATAGATATTAGTAATTTAAGATTAGTTAGAAATGTGACCAATAATAGACAGTTGGATGCATTTGAGAGCATAGAAATTGTAAAATGTAATAGTAGTATGAATAGCGACAAGGGACCTATACCGTATAGCCCGCTTTACGCGTTGCTTAGCAACCGATGATTGAACCGTGATTAGTCACGCATAAATTTCACGGTGATATCATACCGTAGCCCGCTTTACGCGTTACTTAGCAACCGATCATTGAAGCGTGATTAGTCACGCGTAAATTTCACGGTGATATCATTAGTGACGTCACCATGAAAATAGTATAAATATGGTAGATTTTGTAGTTTAAGATTAGTTTTAATCGTCTCCGGATGATGCCAACTTGGTTGGCGAAACGCGCGTCGAGCGAAGTGAAAGTGTTTTGGTCTTTGTGGAAACTACTCCGAGTGTTACAGTTACATCAAAGGTTCCAGCCCTATCCACTATATTATGACTGACTAGATAGGATCACGAAAGCGTAGCAACCGCGCCACTGGAGGTATATTCTATTTGTATAAGGGTTGCCGATGGTGTTGAGACTTATTGAATCACGGGTATAAAATTGGAAATGATATCTTGGCCACGGTTGTCAGCCGCACGCCAGACACTCTTTCAGAACTTCTTCAGAGCCGAGAAAAGTTAATTGAAATACTATTAGTATTCTCTTTGTAATACTTCTTCAGAGTCCTCTCCAGATTTTTTATAATTAAAATCTCAAATTGAAATTTCGCAATAACTTCCACAT
>CAXKVY010007873.1:0-57279 GCA_964058915.1 Tetropium fuscum
CACACACACACCACACACACACACACACACACACACACACACACACCCACACACACCACAACACACACAAACACACACACACACACACACCACACACACACACAATATCGGTGGCTTTGACACAAAAAAAAAGTTGATATAAAAAAATGAAGACTATAACAAAACATATACGCTCACTTAAACCTGTGCGAAATCGGATGAATATTTCGCGATTCGTAGTTGCAAAAATAGGAAAACTAAAATTAATTTTTCATCGAGGGGGAGTGGAGCTGGAGCCTCATTTTTATTTGTGGAAGAGCTATATGAAACAAATACGAGGCCGCCGGCTTTGGGTGGTGGGAAAATTAGGAGAGCGGGAAAACTAAAATATTTAAAATACCCATGAATATTGCAACCAACCTCTGAATATTGCAAGTTGCAAGTAAATCAAATGGAAATGACAGTTTGTGATTTTTGACGCATTTGTTATTTATTTTTCCACGACCTGCCTAGTTAAGTTGGAGTTCTATAATCTTTAATAAGTGTAATTTGTTAATAAGTAATTTGCTGTGAATAAAAATAAAACAAATTATTCACGAAATATGTCTACTACAGTTTGACTGTAGTAGACATATGGTCTTTGAAATTTAGGGGGGAAATAAAAACAAAGTAGTCGATACCGAGGATAAAACTAAATATATAACTGAAATGTAACTAAATATAACTAAAATTTAAAAAAATATCAGCAGCATTAGTTTGGTGCTTGGCGGGAAAATCAACTTTGAAATTCTGACTATTTTTTTTCTTGTATGTTCATTTTGAGGCGAAGTTTATTAATCAAATGCGTAACATTTGCGGTTTATATTCCATCATAACAAATAAAAACCGCAACACGATTATAATGACTCACGCCGTAGCTACTATAAAATTGCATAATCATTGGATTGGGAATTTCAAATGGCAACAACCAAGATTCTTAGAACCATCATTTACATTCTTCTTACTTGGCCGTACGCACTTTGTGTATTTATAGAAAATATTTGCTTAATTTAATTAGTGTAAATGATTGTCTCAATCTATCAGAATTCTGTTATCTGCTATCTAATGCCATTTAAAATATCTCATTGCTTACACACCTTGACCTACCTAGGACCACAAAAAAAGTCATGAAGGAGAGAATATAAAAAAAATGATATCGTTATCTAATAAATGATATACAACATTGTATTAGGTACATAGTTAAATTATTTACGCATAGATCATGCATTATCTTATTTTGACTAAGAACTGACACGTCAGTTAACATTCGACACATATAAAGTGATAATTATCAGTGCATAGGTTAAATATTCATTCGGAGCAGTAGGTGTAATATTGTGCAATACTATTATAATATACAATTTAGTAAAATAGGATATAGCTTTCCATATACCCACCAAAATATACTCTACTGCGATCAAGGTAAAGTCATCAGGGCGTAGCGTTTCGCGTTCTGTAAAAAAATATATATTTTTTGACCCACACTAGAAGTTCATATTCTCAACTTCTACGAATAATACCAAGAAACTCGGTATTTCCCTGCAACGATAACTATATAGATGTATGCGAAAGTAGATAAACAATAACGGTAAACACACTCAATATCCGATAACAGCTGAATAAAATTGGCGTAAAAATAAAGTAAGACGGCAAACACAGCAAGAGAAAGAAACTTCTAACATTTATCATCTACGGAAAGATAGACCAACAAAAACTTAGCGGCGCTTTTTCTATATCGGAAAACGATTCTCCAACTGGATTTAAAAGTTCTTTACTCTTAATTTATTCGTTATAGAACATGACAAGTCGCCTATAATATACTGATTGACCTCGAGGCTGAGCCAAACTATGGTTATATAACTGTAAATAGATACTTGATGTTGGATTTTGCTCGTAGATCCAATATCAGGTATTTTTCTCACTGTACGTATTACATGCTCTTATTACCTTATTACCGTTAACAAAATTAATGGTTTTCACTTTGGTTAGGTGATATAATCGTCTTGATTGGTGCCTCTATAAGTTCCCATAGTAAAAAATAGTAGTTAAAAAAATACACTCTTACCCTTAATCTTAATCTTACCCTTAACTTCAAAAGTGACATATGCCCGACTTGTGCTTTTAAGGGGTGAAAACTACCCCCCCCCCCCGTGAAAAATATAGAAGAAATGCTTGTTTAAGCATTTTATGAATTCACATCTTATTTATTTATGAATAATAAAGCCTCAACGGGAACAAGGACATAATAATATGCGTTGTTATAATTGTGGTGGAAATCATCTTTTGAATCAGTGTCGTAAACCGAAAAGAAAATTTACCCTCTGTAGAAAATTTGGGCGCATATGTGAGCAATGTGCTGATAGCTTGGTCTCATAGGACAATGAATTAGTCTCAGTTTGTGATGTACTGTTCATCACAAACTGAGCAGTTTGCGCTGGACGTCAAAGTTTGTTTACGAAAACAGCATGCATTAAATGGACATAAAGTAAACTGCCTAATAGATACCGACAGTACTTGCACCTTATTAAGATTATCGATTGCTGAAAGGTTAAAAGTAAATATCATTACTAGTATACCTAAAATATTGAGATTTTTCAGCGGTAAAACTTAGTTAACAACAAATTTTTCCGCAATTAACATAACCGAACTTAATGCAACAGTATCGGTATTGATACTAGATGATGAACAGTTAAACTATGCATTAATTATTAGGACAGAATTTATTAATGAGTAACATATTGTGCTCTTGATAAAACATTTGCAGTTGGCGACAACATAATATGTAGTTGGCATAAGACATTCGCAATTCGCGACAACACAATACGCAGTTGTCATAAAATATTCGCAGTTGGCGACAACATGGTATGCAGTTAGCATGAAACATTCGCAGTTGGCGACATCATAATATGCAGTTGACATAAAAAATCCGCAGTTTGTGATAACCCATAAGGCACTTGGCACAATTTTATTAGCAGATATGACATGAAATGCAGATGGTAAACAAGGATGTCCTGAGGGCAGGACATGTTTCAGGATGGCCGAATGTAAGAAATACCTACGCCCATGATAGCACGAAGCCCGTACGCTAGAGTGTCATGCTATTATTGTGTTAACATAAATATTTAGATACAGACATATATTATGATCCCTTGAAATATTTCACTTGAAATACTGTACAGATATTGCAGGTAGTTTTAGAAGGAACGAACTTAACCGGAGTATTTTATTATTATTTTTAACCTTATAATATTTTATATAACTTTTTGAATAAAATTTTGTATAAAAAATTTGTATTTAACCTCATCACCTTACTCCAATTCCCTCCATATAAATATCAGAACAACTAAATTTGTCAGTATTTATCTGAAGACGATTGCAGATATTTAGCAATCGACACGTCGTGAATGGTAAGATACGAGCAAGTAAAATACAATGATCGATGAAATAAATTATATGAAATAAATGATATGAGAACGATATCCACCAGTCGGTAAAATTTACTATACTATTTCGTTTACACTTTCTAGCAATTTAGTATGACAAAATCGAGTAACAGATATAACTCAACACACATATTGCAGTAAACTGCACCAATTATTTACATATTTTGTGGGTCAAGTTTAAAAATATTTGTAATATTATTTATTACCCACCATATTGGTGATTGCTTAACCTATTACTTTACTATCGATCGTTTAAAATTTACTTTGAAAGTGACTGCAATAAATGAGAACCTTGTCTCATTATATAAATATAAAAATGGTTATCGATCTTATTATTGTCAATTACTAACAATTAGTGTAAGAACGAAACAATTTTTTAAAAGCTAAGAATAAATAGGTACTTGCCATATGTATTACAGAAACATATGTATAATAGGAAATATAATATATATATATATATATATATATATATATATATATATATATATATATATATATATATATATATATATATATATAATAATATATATATATATATATATATATATATATATATATATATATATATAGTATTATACAGGGCTAACTAAAAGGTTGTTACATAACCCTAATTTTAAAACACTCGGTGGAATAATTTCGTACCCAAATTCTTTAAAAATACCAATTTTTGTTAAGAACCATTCCTTTCCTACATTTTGTTTTTTGGTCCATGTCTTTAGATGCATTGGTTCAAAATTATCGCACCATACAGAAATCAATTGTAAAAACTTTCAGGGTGAGAGGAAACATTTTTTAATTAACAAGAAAACAAAGGAAAACAAAGAAATAAAATTATGTGAGCTGATCCCTAGTAGGTTGTGCTGCCACCTCTAGCTCGGATGACAGCCTGAATCCGCCGTGGCATACTTCTAATGAGGTTTTGAATGACGGGTTGAGGAATATTATCCCACTCATGAAGAGTAACCTGTTCCAGCTGTTGAGGGTTCTGTGGGGCTGGTAGACGTCGTCTCACTGCTCTCTTAATGATGTCCCATAGGTGTTCGATGGGATTTAAATCCGGGCTTCGTGCTGGCCAGTTCATAACATCAATATGGACTTCATTCAAGTACTCAACACAAATTCTTGCTACATGTGGTCTTGCATTATCTTGCATGAATATGAAATCAGGACCAATAAACGGAGCATAGGGCATTACATGCCCTTGAATGAATAGGGACTAACTCCGTACGGCCATCGAAAGAAATATCCGGCCAAAACATTTTGGAGCCACGACCAAAGGGTTCGTTTAGAACGAAATTGAAGGCAGCTTCCCTTTCCCCTTGTCTTCTATACACACGTTGCCGCCCATCACAAGATTTTAGGCTTATTCTTGTTTCATCGGAGAATAGGACTTTCCTCCAGTCATCGATAGTCCAATTTTCATGTGCTCGTGCAAATCGTAATCGAGCTACCTTCTGAGCCCTGGTAAGTTCTGGTGCCTTTATGGGCCTTCTACTGATCAAACCTGCCTCCCGTAGTCTTCTCCTTACAGTAAGAGCAGAAACTTTAACATTTCTAACAATCTCAAGTTCACTCTTCAATTGCGAACTTGTTACTGTCCGATTTCTTAAAGCATTTTGGCGGAGAAAATGGTCATCCCTAACATTCGTCGCCCATTTTCTACCCTGCCCATGTCTCCTGGAATGAGAACCAGTTGCCCTGTGACGTTCTAACATTCGACTTATTGTCGAATGGTTAACACCCAGAATTCGAGAGACATATCGCATACTTCTACCCTCTTCAACCAAAGTTTGCGCTCTTACACATTCCAATGCTGTCAAATGTCTCACAAGATTCATTATTTTAAATTGCTGAATATTCCTCAACACCGTATTGTTTTTAAAAATGTGTCAAAATGAGATTGCATACACCCAATCATTGTTTTTTGGTTGACATACGCCGCCTACGTTTTACATATCACTTGTAACAGCAGAGTACATTAACAGTAAACTGTTGGTTACACAGTAAACAGTAAATTAATTTTGCTCTTAAAAATGAACCAATGTATCTAAAGACATGGACCAAAAAACAAAATGTAGGAAAGGAATGGTTCTTAACAAAAATTGGTATTTTTAAAGAATTAGGTTACGAAATTATTCCACCGAGTGTTTTAAAATTAGGGTTATATAACAACCTTTTAGTTAGCCCTGTGTAATAACTAAACCGTCCTCAGTTAACAAAAGACTGGATATGCAAGTTGAAATTAGTCGTTTCCATCGTATAAAAACACTAAACACTCGCGTATAACACAATATTATAATTAATTTATATCGCGAATCAACCATACATAAGACAAAATGAAACGCCACTGTTGCGCCAAAACATACATGCATGAAACAGTGCATACATGCGTCAATATATCCAAGGAAATCCCGCGTCTTTACCTTTTAATTTAATTTAGAACCGCCTAAAACTCACCAATGAGAGCGGTAGACCCGGTTACTAATGAATTCTGCCCATCATTTCTATAGTGTACACAAATTTGCACACTACGAAATTCTGTGATCCATTGCAAATAGGCAGACCGTTTAATTGTGATGGTGGTGTGATGTTATGTATGAATCACACCACACTATTCGGCACCAGGGTATAATTTATAGATAAAGAACGAATATATTATTTCACGCCTAGCAGACACATCAACCAAAAATATGCAATCCGTTTCAATCATTATTTCAAGGTAGCTAAGCTTATGAAAATATCTGCTAAACTTCTTCCTCTAATTGACCAATACGTTTATTAATGTAATTACCTAAATACATTACGTAATTAAATTGTTTGTAATAAGGATGTAGTTGATTAGAGTAATTGTACTATTCGCTAAATTTCTTCAAATCACTGCTGAAATTGCTGAAGTGGTACATTATTAATTTATAAAAGGTTTATTTTGAAAAATCGTTGTTAAACTATCGTAATTTAACAATAAATACTTTTAGGTATTCTACATATTTTATTGGCAATTAGTAGCCCTTTCCCTATTAAATGGCTTTTATTGATTCACTTGTATCCGTTTGACATTTATTAATTAATTATTTATGACATGAGCCTCTAGTTAATAGTCACAGTCGTTAGCTGCGTTGGCTTGACTACCCAATGCTCCAGCACCCGGTGGCTGTCGTGGATACTCCTCTCCCGAACGAGGACTGACTATATCGAGGTTAGTCCCTCACACTCGGCCATCCAGACGGTTGTTCGTCCTCGAACGAGGAGGAAAGAAAAATTATAACAGAGTAATACATATTAGTAGGCGAAGTGAAGGTGAGAAGGCAAACCCGTGTACGACTGCAGGTTACCGGTTTAACATAATAGTAAGCGGGACTGCTCAGCAGAAGGAATACTACCACACAGGTGTAACAGGTCATGTCAGTTGGAGAGACTGCTCTGGAAACAGAGCATACCACCAAGCAGGTGTTGTAGTCAGTGGCGGCTCGTGGGAAAAAAAGTAGGTGAAGAGCTGAGAATAACCTGGGGGGGCGAAGCTCCCCTGATAGCGCCGTAGGCGAAAATTTTTAACATTTTTAAGGTCACGCGTTCTCCTGACGGTTCAGAATTTCAATGAAAAATCCATGTATACAAAAAATATCATATCATTGCGGAAGGGTAATTTTCGGTATTTCGATTTCGAATTTCGATAATCTTTCCAACGATTGAATGGAGTTTCCAATAAAATACAAACAATATCGCTAATTGGATTCATTGTTATTGTTTGTTGTTTATCTATAGGTATTCTAGTTCTTAAGTTTTTTGTTTTTATTCAATTTTTCAATTGTCACTTTCAGACTTTCACTTTGTCAGCACAGTAACACAAAACACGCTTAACAAACAATTATTTAATTATTATACTATGCTAAAGCTAAATACTATTATTACTAATTGTCAACAGTCATTGAATATTCAATAAACACGTGTCACACAATATATTAATGCCGAATCTCGAGACCACCTGCCACAATATGTAAACACAAACAGCGCAAAGTGCGAGAACAAGTGCAATGACTGCAAGTGAAGAGAACAGACTAAATCCGATCGATATCTTCATCGAAGCCGGACAGTAGAGACAAGCATGGGCCGTGACGTCACCGTTACCATGGCAACGCACCATATAGGTGCAGACTTGAATGCAAGGAGTCTTAAAGTATTCACTTCAGCCGGCCGAGATCTACAAGATTCACAAGGAAACGAATGCGCCGGAGCGATACAGTCGCGTATGATATGTGACATATTACGTTTGTAATAGCAATAGAATTATCGAAATAGGCAATATATTTTACAACGAATGATTAAATAAATCGGCTAGGTGCACAAGGAAAGATTTATGTCGATAATTGGCTCAATTTTTGGTGAGGAGGCACTTCACCTACTTCCCCTGAATAGCCGCCACTGGTTGTAGTGTATTCAGAGAGACTGCTCTGCAAATGGAGCATACTATCAAGCAGGTGTTGTATTGTATTTGGAGTGTGCTCAGAAAACGGAGCATACCACCAAATAGGTGTTCAGTTTAGTAATTGGAGAGACTGCTCTGCAAACGGAGCATACTACCAAGCAGGTGTTCAGTTTCGTAATTGGAGAGACTGGACATACAGGACATGTCAGAACATGACAGGACTACGGGCAACTAAGGCAGATTAAAGGTTATAATCTGTGGTTAGGTTTGATATTTGACTGTAAATAAAAATTTATTGTTTTGTTTCTGTATAGGTATTCGGTACTGTATATAGATACTTAATAGGGGCTTTCGGAGTGCATGTGTTAATTTTTACATTGATACAATTAACAAATACATGAATCGTGAAATTTATATTGAACATTTTTCCTACATCACTTTCTTAAGTTGAATATCTTCAAACGGACTACAAGATTTCGATATCTTTGTGTCAACATTATTAAAGGAATGAAATTATATTTACATAAGAATATTGAAAAGTATTAACTTAGCTAATACCAGAGATAAATTAGTATAGTCTGTGTCACTGCCCTTTTCAGTAGTATTTGCTCTTGGGTATATAGCATATTCATATGCCTTGTGCTTCGTCCAGTGGATTCCTCCCCATTCATCGCTTTCTACGATTAAATTCATATTTACTATAGTGCATTCGTTTAATATGCAAACTAATGGAATGCGGTGCTCAGTGGCGCGCGCAATTATCCTAATATAGGAAATAAATAAAAAAACAATATTTTATCATTCTCTTAGAACAAAACAGCTGCATGGCGGAAAGGGCAAATTGATTGAAAAATTGATTGAAATTCAAAAACTGGCTGGAAGAAAGAAACATTGAACACGATGATTCATTCCTTAAAGCTGGATTGCTGACACTGGCAAGGTAACATTTTCCAGCTTTCAAGAAATATGTAGTGGATGAAATTGCCAAAACAAGAGGAATTGAGGTAATTCGATTGTCTCCATATCACTACGAACTGAACTCAATTGAGCTTATTTAGGCGCAAATAAAAAGGGAAGTTGCTAGAGAAAATACAACATTTAAGTTAGCTGATGTGAAAAAACTTCTCAATTGTGCAATCAAAGAAGTTAATGCGGCCAACTGGATAAAATGTATAGACCATGTGAAGAAGGTGGAATCAAGAATGTGGGATCTCGATATTATGGTGGCTACTCCACATACTCCCGTTAAACCAATCATAGTAAAGTAAATGTAAATGAAGACAGTAGTGAAAGTGACTTATTTTCAGATAGTGAATAGTGATATGGATTTCTGATGTGAGTTTTTGTGAAAAGTGCTACTAATAAGTGACAGTGAAAAATACCAATGTGAGTGTAACTATATGTACAAATAATAACATATCCCGCAAGTTGGTGAGTTAATTTGTTATAAATTTTACTAAGTCTTACCTATAATAACTAACCAAGCCACGTTCTGTTATGGCAAGGATAGAACGCTCTTAATGCTCTTACCTCCACGTGGTCCTTCTTGGGCAATAGCAATTTAACATATTTCTTTTATTTTAAATTGTTATTGGCTAAATTGAGCACTAAGTTGTACACGCAGCATACAAAATTTTTCAATATATTTTAAATACATTCAAAACTAAATAATTTTTTGACTTAAAGTTTTGCGCATATATGAATATAACATAATAACACATCTTTTGAAGTCACTTCACCTTGGTTGCGCATAATGATACGCCACTGATCAGTAAAGCCAGTAAATCGCTGGCATATTCATGCAGGTGTTTTCTAAGTGAGCGAGAATGGAAATGAGATTTATATGAGTTGAAGTATATGACTTTTGTATTGCATAGTGATGTCATTTACCGCTTCTGTAGTAATTGGTACGTGTTTTCTTTGTAAAATGCCGCACATTTTTGTGCTCTAGTTTGTATATCAAACGAAAACACTATTGTAGAAATCTTAAATTTGAGTATTTCCATAAGCATATTTTTCTTGCGTCTAATGATCATTGATAAGCTCATGTCATTAATACTAATTTTTAGTGAAATTAAATTTTTTGTGTCGGACAAAAAAATATAATTAAGGATTTCATTACTATGATGATGGAGGCATTGCCGTGTAAGTAATGTAGTATATATATATATATATATATATATATATATATATATATATATATATATATATATATATATATATATATATATATATAAGCTTTGAAATTCTTTGTTATTCATATTTGTTTTGTGAAAAGTAATCTTGGGTTTGTAGCATTTCATTACATAGAGAAATAAGCAAATAGACGAATAAGAAGAAGATACACTTACCAGTGCTATATCTGGACATACATACGGAAACGAATCACTATACACACGGAAACGAACCACTTAGAAGTTGTACAAGTTCTTTCACCTTCTTATTGAGGATCTTCAGAGCAGTGTACGATTTGTTTCATTGATCATTTATACTTGAATTTAAAATATTGATACTCCAACACTTGCAGTGACGTTTTATGACATTAGTTTTTGACGGAACTCAAATTCTTAGAATGTAAAATTTCGAATTCTATCTCGGAATTTTGCTTCGTATACTATGTCTTTAGCCATTATTGAGATTGATACTAACTATTTAAAACGAGAAAATCATAATAACTTCTTACATATATTTTTGTAGGGATAATTTGACTAATATCGCTATCTCAAAAATCCAGTACTACTTACGGATTTTTCAAAATTAATTTCCAGTATTACACACAAGAGATAGGTACAAATGCCACTAAATGAGCTTCATCCATTAGGCATCATTTATTTACTTATCTCGATTATTGTACCTGCTGCTCGCCGACAATATTAATGGGTCAATAGAATCTCAAAACTGCAAGGTAACGATTTTGTTTTCGTTTTCTGTGGTTAGAATTATATTTTTTCCACATTTTAAGACACCTCGAACTAATTCTGTCCTCACGGTTACCTTGGTCAGCGTACCTGTGGATTATACAGCACTTTTTCTTTTTTTGAACCGTGTAGGATTATTATACTTCAAGGTGTGGAATTTACAGCAAATTAAAATTTTACGTATAAACATTACTAGACCTTGAAAACTACATAGTGGGACAATTATTAGAAATATCGATGTAGAATGTGCATGTAATAATTTGGGAACTGCGTATTACTTCCGGACAACTTGTGTATCTATTGGCATTGGGATGAGATTGTTTACAAGTCAGTAGATGTTGACCTTGAATTTTGGAAAGGTACCTACCTAACCGTTGAATTGGCAATATAATCTACCTAATAAGTACTTTATAACGGTAATGATATTAATAATTAATTGCATTAATTAAATTTGAAAAAAATCATGTTCGAGTATTGTTTGAAAGAAAGTAAAAGAATAATGTTAGAAGAAAATTTGTCGTAATTAATGTGAGATAGTAAATCAGATTTACAGGACCATCTCATGAAAGTTGACAGTCTATTAAAGAAACTAGATGCCAATGGGAGCAACTTAGACGGCGAGAATAACACAGTATGTCACTTGTTATTGACAGTTACTGAAAAATACGATATGGTGATAACGGCTTGAGAAACAAATGCTGCAACATTTATTTTAGATTTTGGATGCGGAGTAGATAACCATTTAACATATATACTAAATTGCTGTCAAGAGATAAGATATTCTCCAGCGTACTGGAGAACTTCTGTATGCTGTAGGTAGTAAAACATTCTCCAAAGTTAAGAATCTTACTAGTCATAGCGATCTCTGCCCAATTAGCTTAATACTTTTACCAAATGTATCAGCTTTACCTAAAGGTGCCACTGCAGGGATCTTAGATAGCTAAAATGGAGATCAGATACGTCCAGAGGTCCCGTGTTTCACAGGGGAAAAGAATACTATCTTCTACAGTGATATCGCTTTGTATTAGCTACATAGGCTAAGGAAACATATTAGGAAAAGGAAAGGCAAGTCGGAATGTTTTGCCATAGTCGTTTTGCCATATTCTTACCATTTATATATTTTTTGTTTCGCTCAACATGAATCTGGACCTTGATGACAGAAATTTTGGCCGAAACCCATTTTTGCAAAAAAAAAATAAAAAAATTGGGACTCTTTTCGGATTCTCACCGATATCCCAAAAACAAAAACGTTTTATCGGAAAGACCATTCTATAGAAACTTAAAGTATACAAAATTTTAATGGATATTATTCTTTTCTATGGCCGGTCGTTCCGCCGCTACAACACCCAAAAAGTGACAATAATGTGATTTATGTAGCTACCACTGCTTCTACTTTTTTATCTACTGTTATTTACTTTTATTTACATCTCTATTTATTTTTTTATAAATTAACCCTTACGTTACGTCCTTGAGAAGTTGCTTGATCTAAGAGTGGAATGGAAATATGAAAGTTTTCAGTTACAGTGTAAAATTAAAATTGTTTCCAGTTAAACGTCACTGACGGGCTGTCAATTGAATTTTGTTAATGATTATTATTAGTTACCCTTACAGTTCCGTACCTCAGAAGTAGCATGGACACAGATCTTGATTTAGGGTGATATCAGGATTTTATCGCTTCGAGTTATATGGCTTAAATTATATTTATTTTTCTATTTGTACGCCACTGACGGGTTGTCAATTGAATTTTTTCAATGACAATTAATAGTTACCCTTACAGTTACTTACCTAAGAAGTTCCATGGACACAGGTCTTGATTTATGGGTGCAATCAGGATTTGAACGCTTCGAGTTATATGGCTTAAATTAAGAATTAATCCATTTGGACGTCACTGATGGGTTGTCAATTGGTTTTTTTAGTGGATATCGTAACATAAAGCATTACATAAAGCATTACCGATTAAATAATTTGTGCTAAGTTAACAGTTGTAGCGACGATTAAGTAAGTTATATCACTCAAAACTTTAAGCAACAAAAATTAACCGTGGTGAAAATTACACATCATTTAAAAGTCCGCTTCATGGCGAATACAGTAGTGAATCATTTTTGAAAATCAGTTGAGATTTTACAAATTGATTCTAATTGCACAATAAAACTTACCATCTCTTGTAATTTAAAAACCTCAAAATATTTGAGAAATCGCTGGGATTAGAACCATTAGAACTAAAGCAGCTATAACTGACAAACTGAGATCTATTATTCAAGTAGGAGGTAAATTGCCTGACTAGCGAACTGTTGATACCATGATCAACTTTATCAAAAGCTTTGGGAAAGTCTGTGTTTATAACATCAACTTGGTTGACCTTTTCTCTATAAACCCGTGCTGCGAAACTAAGATGGAGGGTTCAATTTGCCAGTAAATTTGTTGATACACAGATATTTCAAACACTTTCGAAAAATTACATAAAATGGAAATGGGTCTGTAGTTACAAACGTTTGAAGAGCTGTTACATTAATATAGGACACACCCTTGCTAACTTCCAGCAATCAGGAAATTTGCTGGCTCTTAGGATGATGTTAAATATTTTTAGTAGGGGAATAGCAAAAATTCTGGCACAGTCCCTAACAATAAAACTGGGGAAATGACCTTAAAACTGGGATCATGACTTGCAGTAAATTTATTAGGTAAATTTTTGATGGAATTCACTAACTGAGTTTCTGTAAAGCTAGACAAGCTCACGCAAGGATATAATTTGTTAAATAAATTGTCATTGTTAACTCTCCTTACTGCATAAACAGAACTAAAGAACTTTTCAAAGGCATTTACTACCGAGTCAGGACTGTCAAAAGTCAAATTATCCCAATGCACAATGTTAGGTATTTGTTTAATTTCCTAGTGTTTGTTTTTTTATTCTGCACGTACGACCACAAATTCTTAGGATCATTACAGATGTTGGTTTCAACTGAACTAATGTAATTCTTGTACACTTCTACAGATAAAAGTTTATATATATATATATATATATATATATATATATATATATATATATATATATATATATATATATATATATATATATATATATATATATATATATATATATATATTGAGATAAACGAATATCCAGAGCCCAAATACAGACTTAAAATACAATAACAAACCAATATGGTTTTTTATTACCAACAATAACAAACCTTAAGGTATATCACACTAACATAAACTCGGTATATTTGGACGACGTAAAATTGTAAAAGCGTCACGTGAGAATAGGTGTTCAGGATTAATAATCCTGAAGCAAAACGTTTGAGGTACAGATGGGTACAGGTCACTGTATAGTGAATGTGTTGTGTGTTGTGAATGTGTTGTGTCACTCTATTGTGAATGAAACTGAGTTGTGGAAAGTGAATATGAAGCGTGAATTCTATGAAGAATGGAAAATTAAACTGTTTGAACCAAAATTTATCAATATTTAAGGTAAACTAAATAAATTAAATAATCAGCTGCAATATGATTGGTCACATTATGTGAGAATAATATAACATAACACTCGTTGTCAAGGAACTTCGATTGTTTAAAATTGATAAACTTCCGTGGAAACGAGTAACAATAATCAGAGTTGCAATAGCGTCCTTTTACAAGCGGCAGCTACGCTTGTGTATATGTAAAATTTATAAATTATAATAAGTTAAAGTATTATTTAACTTCTCCACTTGTATACCCGTTGATAATTGAACATTGTAGCACAAATTTTCTTATTTAACTATTGTCAATATCAACTATTGACAACTATTGACAATTATCAACGGGTATACAAGTGGAGAAGAAAATTAGCCAAGATTTATAGTGTTCTAACTTGGTAATACGTCATTCCAAGTACGGCGTCCCCAGGGAGAGTGTACGAGGTTAAAACAGTTTACCAGGAAGCAGAAGAAGGAGGGAATCGTACAGCGAGAATAAAGTAAGTAGAGGATAAAAGTGTAACCAAATTTTCGTTAAGTTAAATTGATACCTACCTAAACATGCAAGCTATGGTGAAGAATAGCGAACAATATAGTAAGAGTATCTACCGACAGATGGCGGCATGGTGAACTAGAGGATACGCAGTTTTCCAATTAGTAGTACGTGGTCCTTCCGACAGATGGAATGTGTTTGGTGTAGATAAATAATAAACAAAGTGAAGTTGGGTTTTAAAAAGAATTGTGGTGCTTGGATAATGTTGTATATGAACGTAGCAAGGTAACAACATTTTAAAATAATTTTAGTAGTAAGAATTCATTGTACGAGAGGCCCACTGCCCATGTAATTATTTGTAAGATTACATAGTTTGGCGTAGGTTTTAATATTAAGCTTGTTCTAAGATATAACTCCTCACAGAGTTTTGCGATTTGCTTGTATGCACTTAAGCATACTGCTACTTTTCTAGATAATTTTGCTAACCACATACTTCATTTTGTGTGTTAAACTTCCGTCTTATAGACATATATTACTTCATTTTGTGTGTTAAACTTCCGTCTTATAGACATATTTTCATTTTGTATGTTAAACTTCCGTCTTATGGACATTTATTTCTCTTTGTCAATAAAACAACCAAGTTCCACAATTATGAGTTAACATTACTTTCATGTAAGAGTGGGAAAATAACCTGATATCATTAAACAACGTTTAAACATGTTAGTCTCCATAAGAACTAAGAATAATTTGCCAGCAAATTTGTTTCAATATTCCAAGTAACCTAATAGAACCTCCCCTACTGGACTGTAGAGGAGTCATACTCAGCAGTGAACTTTTAAAATTTAATATAAATAAATGTTCAAAGAACCTAGGGAAATTTAGCAGTAGTATAGAGACCGTGACAGTATAGCAGACTTCTCAGGTGTTCGTACTCTGTGCTTTCACTGCCTAACTTCACTCACAAATCTTATAAAACACAATTGTCACCCAACAGTGGGGCTTCACATATATACACATATATAAAATTAAAATACAATTGTCGCCCGAACGTGGGGCATTAAGAGTTCATAGTAATATATATATATATATATATATATATATATATATATATATATATATATATATATATATATTATAATATATATATATTATATATATATATATATATATATATATACATATATATATATATATATATATATATATATATATATATATATATATATATATATATATATATATATATATATATATATATATATATATATATATATATATATATATATATATATATATATATATATATATATATATATATATATATATATATATATATATATATATATATATATATATATATATATATATATATATATATATATATATATATATATATATATATATATATATATATATATATATATATATATATATATATATATATATATATATATATATATATATATATATATATATATATATATATATATATATATATATATATATATATATATATATATATATATATATATATATATATATATATATATATATATATATATATATATATATATATATATATATATATATATATATATATATATATATATATATATATATATATATATATATATATATATATATATATATATATATATATATATATATATATATATATATATATATATATATATATATATATATATATATATATATATATATATATATATATATATATATATATATATATATATATATATATATATATATATATATATATATATATATATATATATATATATATATATATATATATATATATATATATATATATATATATATATATATATATATATATATATATATATACTTATATACTTGCCAATGTTTAATAATTGCGATAACTTGGTAATGGGATCAACGTACCTACCTCATGTGATGTAATTTGTTATTTATTTATTCACACCGTACCTATTATAGAATTATTCCATATTACAATTAATTATGTTTTACATATGACAAAAATGCATCTAATTTCTATAAGACAATTTAATTGTACATAAATTTGATATTATCTGTATTGCATTGTTTTTATTATTAGTGCATCAGGTCGTATCCAGGTAAATCGTATCTATCGTATGAGCTATTATTATATGCCGTGTATCTAAAAACAATAGACATACTCTCATACCCTCATATTCTCAACTTTTTGCAAATACCTAAAACAAAGGTTTAAATTAAAGTTCACAGTCTTAACTGGATGGATGAGGTGCAGTTTCTTGACCTCGATTCAGGAAGACTTTTTTGGTGAAAACGCGTTTGTGTATTTTTCCATAGAATTTTTTGAGTGCATATTGTTTAAATTTTTTTTATTTCGTAAATAATTAATGAAATCATCCCCATTTGCTTACGCAGGGGTTTTTGGGGTAGCTGATCACGAATATGCCCTTGATACCTTTATATTATCCAGAAGTCAATAAAAAAATCATGCAGCGGTAACGTTCTGGATTCACAGTCGAGGGACCACGGGTTCAAATCCTGCCAGTACTTTTTTTTATATTCGTAATATTATTTTTTATATATACACCTAACTTGAACCTAATCTAACCTACCTAACCTAAAGCACCTAAAACGTGTATACATTCAGGTCCAAAATTGGCTGTTCGGAGAAGAAGAAAACCCCTTGGATCGAACACACTGGGGGTGGGAATTAAAAAATAATTCTATAATTCCAATTAGAACGACTCAACTAGCCGGTCCATCTAGCGTCATGAAGGTCATATTCGGTGGATGTATAAGACATATTGGTGCTATGTGCGGGTGCAGGAAACAAGGTCTTATTTTCAGTTTTGCCTGCAAAAACTGCATGAGAACCAACTGTTCCAACGGCAACCAATATTCAGAAGAAGAAATTGTAGCGGTTGCAGTAGACTTGGAAGAAGGAAATACTGATTAAAATGAATTAAACATGTAAGAAAGGTGAAAATTTCATGTATACGTAGTTCAAATAAATAATTTAACTAAAATATCAAACAATTTTTTTCATGTACTTACTTACCACTGCATTTAATACCTTGACCAATTCGCCACTCTATTGATTTTCTCAACCAGGGCGTCCTGGTCCCCAGGTGAATCGGCAGACTTTTTAACCATCATATTCGTAATCAGTGGCCTTAAAAACTCCCGAATAATGATTTTGCATGCATTCTGAATGAAATTGAGACATAAGCATCGGTGCTGATCTCTCAACCCGGGTGCCCTGGTCCCCAGGTGCATCGGCTGTGTATACATAAAAAATAATATAAACGGAACATAAAAAAGTACTGGCACGATTTGAACCCGTGGCCCCTCGAGTGTGAATCAAGAACGTAACCACTGCCTGATTGCTGGACAGGGAACCAGGGCGCCCTGGTTCCCAGGTGCATCCGCGGACTTTTTGACCATCATATTCGTGATTAGCGACCACAAAAACCCCCCGAGTAAGAAAATTGGGAACAGTTTTTCCCTAAAACTAAGGAATAACATATTTTTTAAATGTCTTCCTGAATCGAAGTAAAAAACCGAATCTCAATCCATCCATTCGGATTGATTTCGTAGGTTTTTGTGTTAATTTGCCTGGCCTAGGGATAATTTGACTAATACTGCTACCTCGAAAATCGAGTATTACTTCCGATTTCTCCAAAATTAATTTTCAGAATTATGCACACAAGATATTTACATAGGTACACAAAAGGTACAAATGCCACCAAATTAGCTGATGTAACATCTATTTACTTACCTCTATTACCTATACCTGTTGCTCGCCAGCAATATTAATGGGTCAATAAAATCTCAAAACTGATGACAAGCTAATGATTTTTTGCATATCCTGCGGTTATTATTATCTATTTCTTTTTGCATATTATAAGACAGCGTACCTGTGATTATACAGCATTTTTCTTTTTTTTTTGAGCCGTGTATGATATTATCCTTCAAGGTGTGGAATTTACAGCAAATTAAAATTTTATGTATAAAAATTGCTGGACCTTGATAACTCCATCGTAATGGGAGAATTAGATATATCAATGCAGAATGTGCTTGTAATAAATCGGAAACTGCCTATTACTTCCGAACAATTCTGTATCTATTGGCATTGGGATGAGATTGTTTATATATCAGTTAGTAGATGTCGACCTTGAGTTTTGGATAGGTAACCGGTGAACGTGTAATAAGCATTTTTGTATAATTTGGATAAGGAAAGGATAATAATTTGGATACTTTTGATAAGGGAAGGAGTAGGTATCTGATAACAATAATAATAACATATACATATAATATTAAACTGCATTAAAGTTGAATAAAGTAATAGATTAATGTGGTTGAAAGAATAAAAAAGGAATAATATTCCAGAAAATTTCAATAATTTAAGTGAGATGATAAATCAGATTTACAGGCCCATTTCATGAAAGTTGACGATCTATTAAGGAACTAGATGCCACTGGGAGTAACTTAAACGAAGCTAACATAGTATGTCACTTATTATTAGTATTGACAGTGACTTAAAATATAATATAGTGATGTCGGCCCTAGGAACAACTATTCCAACACTTATTTTAGATATTGGATTCGAAGTTAAAATTGAAGAACGCAAAAACATATGTAGGTAAGCAAAGTGCTAAATGTTTATGTAACGTGGATAAAAGTGGATGCTACATAACATGGAAACTCTTAGCATTTTCAAGCAGAAATTCCTAAAAATTAAGGAATCAATTTCCTTTAATCGAAGGCTTTAGAGGAAGTTTTAAAAGACAAAACTATAAATATGCAGAGGTTTAAATATTGAAAGTGTGTGGGGGTATGTAGTGGGTATACATTTGATTTGTTGGTCACCTAGCTGTTCACACAACACCCACACAACATTCCCAAATGTTCACTCAAACACCTCCTCTCTATCGTAATAGTCAATCTCACCAACCTTTCCAAATCCTGCATCCAACAAACATATTATATAGGTATACAGAACACCGGAATACCGGCAAAATAATCCTCATACACACAACAGAAAAAAAACACACATACAGATCCCATTTCCTTGCGTGCCATTAGCCTACTCCTAGCATACTGGAACTTGCCAAGACAAACTACATCATAAGCAGGTTACAGTATGGTTTCCAACCCCATCATTTCACCGGCCAACATAGTCCAACAGTTTCCAACAGTTGTTTCGCATCGGCGAGATAATTACAACCAACATAAACCGAGGTCTACTCTCAGGATTTGCCACACTAGATCTCTAAAAAGCTTTTGACAAAGCCTGGCACCTTGACTGCTATACAAACTCCGCAAAGCGATAATTTCAATTGGTATTATTAAGGTGATACCATCATACATTGCAGATCGCCAATTCCGAGTGGCAGTCATGCAGGAGTGTTCTCAATCACGTCCGTTCTTGTGTCCCACAAGGTTCATCCCTTGATTCCACCCAATGTAACTTATACATCAACGACATCCCACGCCCAGAGACCACAGTACAACTTATTGAATCATACGCAGACATACAGTGACCATAACGACGTCACATCACTGTAACATCCTAACCAGAATAATGTCAGAGCAGATAAATCGGGTTAAAACACATTATTGGCTGTTTCAGTCGTCCGTATTAAACTTGTGGTATTATATAAGTTGTGGTGTTACACTTGTATAAATCAAATGTTTCACTCACATATCTACTATTTGTTGTAGCATCTAAGTAAGAAAATAAAGTAACTATTTAAACTCAAAATTCAACAAAATCATTCATAATCCAACCATTCTGGAATTCCTAACTCCAAAATTCCATTCACCCTCAAAATATCCCTCCCTCAATTAAGCATTCTCCCCCTGACCTCTCCCCATCTAAAATAAATATAACAACAACAACAAAACAACAACAAAAAAGCACATAATATAACCAGTCTAAAAACAACAACAAAAGAGCACATAATATAACCGTAAAAAAACAACATAGCAATTAAAAATACCACAAAAAATCCTCACTTTCATTCTCCCATTTATTTCATTAATTTTTCCCAGTTTTGCTCCAACGACGCAATAAAATAATCATCGATTTCGTCTCCAATTTATTTAGAGCTCTCGATTTTCCCAAACAGAGAAGTTGTTGAGCTGTTTACTCCGAAAAATAAAAAGGCAGGTAATCACAGGTACCAACCAAACCGCAGACTGACCCTTGGCTTATCAGAAGGCTGACCTCCGCGTTCTTAAGGTGAGCCAGGCTCAAGTCCGAGACCGAGGGACTCTCGAAGTCGTGTCATGGGTATAGAGGTTCCTGATGTTAGCTACACGGCGCCGCCGGAGACAATGTATTTCACAATGTATTTATTACATGACGATCAATATCGGCATATAATAATAAAACATGCTCTCTCTATATCCATCGATATAACGCAGGCTTACGAGTGCTTTATTACCACATAAGACACTCGTATGGGGTAGACGAGACACCAATGCTGCGTCACTACAAGGGATATCGAGTCCACTGTGTGTAACGAGAAGTGCCTAATCTATTGGAACTACTCGTTTCCCACCGTAAGCCTAATACGAGCCAATAAGCCTGACGTAGTCCTCCTAGACCACCAGTTCAAGACATTGTTCGTAATGGAGAACAACATTGTCTTGAAGGAAGAGGAAAGACGGACAAAAAATCTAGATCGGTTCTTCGAACTCCGCAGGCTATCCAGATCATACTGTTGAGCTAGTGATTTAAAGGAATAAAAAATAAAGTAAAATAAGGGAGGTTGTGGATCTATTTTGATGAAATTTTGGCAAATTATGCAGTATAGTCATCTTGAAGTAGTAGAAAAGTTTTACAAATACCTATATGATTGGTTATTATTTATATATTTATTTTATAATTTTGATGACGCCACTGTGGGAACGCCTAGAAATTATTTCAAAGCGAATAAAATTCTTCAAGAAGTACCAAAATAACACTAGGTCTGAAAGTCATTTAGATGTGTTTTTTCTAGACGAGACGTGGGTCTGCCAACAACAGCATTACGACAATGTTATATGAGACTTGCATAAAAACAGTTCTGTAAAAAAGCGGTATATTGTAATGTTGGAAATAAGGACGGACTTCTCGATGGCCTCGAGGCAAGCCTCATATTTTCAACAAAAAATAATTACGATGGCATAAGTAATCCAGTGTAATTCTAGTATCAAAAATACACATTGTCATTAAAATAGACTCCGCATATGGGTATATTCAAAATGGAGTTAAAAATATTCTATACCCTTGATATATCAATACCATTTATATGGAAACATTTCACCAAATAAGGGCAGTAACAACATATAATTATATGTAATTATTAATTTAATAACCTATTTTCAACTATTATTAATAGCAAAAAAGCGCCGGCCGAGGTAAGAATAATTTTATAATAATAGTAGCATAAGAATTTAATAATGTGTAATAGGTACTCGTAATATAGGTAAGTAACATAATAACACATGCATATAAATAGCGATTTAACACACTAGGTTCTTAACATTGAGATTTAAAACATGCGGCTTTACTAGGAAAGGGAAAAATCATACTATTGAAAATGTTTTTCTTGTGCCAAATGCAAAGCGAAACAGCACTATAGTGTTTTTAAAGATGTTGGTTAATTAAAAGAATGTATTTTCAGAGATGCAAAGCCTCCTGAGTATAATTAAACAGAGTTTAAAGTGGGCAATAAAAGTTGGCTTATGCTAGCTCAGCTTAATAAAAAAGAAATTAATTAATAGGTTCGTACGATTGGTATCGAAGCTACTAATCACCCGTGGACGCCACTGATCGAGCAACCAAGTCAGATGTTTCCCAAATAAACTGGGTCTCTAAATTACCCGCAGAATCTTGTTGTAATTTTGGTGAAAAAAAAGAACACAGTACACTAAAATCTGAGTTAATTAAAAAAATTGCATAGCGTTAATCGATAAATGCACTTGAACACAGTAATACATAAAACACAATAATATATACAACCTAGTGTAGGTTCAAACGTGGCCACATGCGAATGTCACACAACACAATAGTAAATATCAGAGCTCTGCGGCCTTACTTATATATAAGTATATATAAACGTATATATAAACGAAAGTATATTCAGGTATATATTATGGTTATGTAAGGTAAAAATTAAATGTAGCCTAGGGCTAAGAATTATTAAACATTGGGCTCACACCAACATAAAAGAATAAGGCTCCTAATATACTGAATCTACGCTTATCTGTAAGTTTGTGGAAGTAACTATCCTGGTAAGGTGAGTCTCTTCAGTTTCCAGCTCTATGTGCAAAGGTTTTACAGCAGCGGAAGGCAAGTCCAAAGCACTAGCGACTCATATACCAAGTTTACGGGTTCCCTATTAGTCCCTATAAGGTTGTGAGTGGTATATGGTCACCAAGTCCAAGTCAGGTGCTCCATGTGAAATGCAAGGTATCGATGTTAGGCTTAAAAGACACAGTCCAGGGTGCAATATATACTGCAGAAATGATTGACCCAAGGGGTACAGGTGAAAAACTGCGAAGTGAAGACTTGAAGTCACGAAGAAAGACGTGTTGACTTGAGGTCTCGAAAGAAAAAGTAAAGAAGTAAAAATAAGCCTCAATGATGTTAAGCGGCTTCTCGAAAAGTGGCACAGGCGAGATGCTTCTCATTCCACACTAGGGACTAATGAAAGGCAAGTTCTTAATTTAAAAGTTATTTAATCCAGCATCAGCTGTATGCGTCGATTATCAAACTCACAAAAACACATAAATAGTGACATACCTAAAAATCACAAACATGGATCGTAACATAGTACGTTATTGAGTAGGGAAGCACTTAAACTAAAAAAATGAACAGGCAACCCAAGCGATGCTAAGAAAAAGATGGCTCCATCCAAGAGGACGGAGCAGCAAGCCCCAAAATGACGTTTGTTTCTTCGTACTAGTCACAGAATTATCAACCTCGACTAGTCACAGAACAATAGAAAAGATGAAAGAACAAAAGTAGCACAACTAGTTCGCAAATGTTATGTGCTAAGAAATTATTAACAATCTGTGACATACTGATAATGCCGCAAAGAAACCTGTAATCATCTATGCCTGAGTCCTAATCACGAATGATAGAGGGCGCGCTTAGTGGTTTTTTGTCATAGCAGTAGATAGGCAGAGTACCGCATTCATTTGAACAGACAAATACTGACACGGCCGCCATATTTACTCCATAATACTCCAATACTCCGTAATTAACGCCATAATAACTTATGGAAATTAAAGATAAATAGTATTTTGAAAATGGCTCAATGAGAAAGAGATTTTTAAATGGTAAATAATGTAGAGTAATACGATGGAGTAATTCGATGGAGTAATTCGATGGAGTAAAAATATCTGTAACACCGAAATGAGACAAAAAAAAATTTCAAAGGATATCCACTATTGCCGCAATGGGAGATGAGACGGGGCAGTATAACTTTCCTTATAGCAAGCTAAAATCGTCAGTATAAAGGCGCTTTCATTCAACAAGTTATGTTTTGATAGAATACTAATAACTAAACTCAATTTTAACACAAAACCCATCAAAATAATACACTAAAAATAAGAATAACTGTATTACTTCTATTTCAAGAATTATTGTTGAGCCCAATATACCACAAAACGTTCGATGGTATTAGGTAATTTAGGCATCCAAATGAATGCCAATGATCCCGATGTGACACGGCCGAGGAACGTGTAAAATGGATCCGTAATATTTGAATGGGAAACATTCTTATTCTGCATCACATTCACCATCCAATTGTTTTATGATATTACGAAAGGTATATAGTGTGCTCAATATTTTGTTATACTACATGATAATGTCATAATGTGATGGGCGATGTATATAAAATTATTTGTTTTTCCTTAAATTCTTGGAAATCGGTTATACTTAACAACGCCGTTAAAAATGCGGTATCACGTGTGAAGAGATCGATATAATGAGGGTATTTTGCTCGGGTTTTTATGTCTTATATTTCGATGTTACAAACTATACATACCTACAACATACTCTCGAATATTTAAATTGTCAACTAACGAAAAGTGAACGTAAGTGAAAGTAATCTTGTTGTAAGGGTTTAGCATAAATATGCTGATACCCGTATACTAATTAAATTTGGATACAAAATGTTCAGTAATTACCCAGACATTCTTAACCAGTTCTTTTCGAGTAACTATTGACCCGAGTGTTTACCTTTATATCATTATATAAACTTAAAGTACTGTATCAAAGCTATCAATCTGTAGGAGGAGGTTTTCTAACAGATAATATTAAATGTGGATTGTGGATACAATATGTTCAGTAATTAACCAAACATTCTTAACCAGTTCCTTCCGAGTGACTATTGACCAGTGTTTATCTTTATAATATCATTATGTAAACTAAAACTACTGTATCAAAGCTACCAGAAGGAGGTTTCCTAATAGCATACAACAATAATCAATCCTTGAAATTGTTTAGTATTTAAATGCGACCTATATGAATGCACTCGTGACTGAAACCTTCTAACAAAATTTACCTTTATCTCGCGATAGGGGTGCACGGTGCACTTAGCTGCGGACATGCGCAATGAGATGGGTCTTGTGAAACATACTGGTCTTCCTTCGAGAACCTTATGCCATGTACACATTTTTATTATCTGTTGAATGTCGAATTTCATCCCTTCTATACATAGAGTATATGCTTTACCAATAGGGTATTATCGCTCTGGCAAATTTGTGATGAACTAAATATATGAATTGTAAGATTTAACAAAACATCATGATTTGAGTGATGCACGCAGCAGACTGCTGTATCGTCGGTCTGGAACAGAAGTATCTTAAGTCCGAAACATATGTTTTACAGAATAAGCCTGCAAAGTTTAGATTTAATTGTGCATAAGACATGGCCCGAATTGTATAAATTCTAAGCACGTTAATTTGAAACTTTGGGGAATATTGTGACGTCTAAAAGTAGAAATTCAAAATAAAATGGTGATTTAGTAAAAATGTTGGACATAAGATATTATTGCACAAAAAATATGAGGGCAGTATCATCTTAAAATGGACTAAAGATAGTTCTGCACTAAAAAAATCTGACCTACAGTATATTTTGCATTGACCCGAGTGAGTTTTGTATTCAAATATTTTCACGAGGAATGAATAAATCTTGTCTAAAAAAGACAACTATGTATTATAACAGATTATAATTATAACAAGTATGTATTATAACAAACTATGTTTATTAGAAAAGTAACTACAATTTGGAAAATAATATGTGGATATTAAAAAGATGGATTTTTATCTACATCCTTATAAAACAAAACACTTTATAATATAACACAAGTATTAGGGCTAGTTATATTAATGAGAAACAAAAAACATTTATTAGAAAAGGCTAAAGACTGCAAAAATATGACGTATATTAAATAAATAGAAAATACCACATAACACATAATTTAATCTTCTTCGTTTTGTTCTCGTTGGTTATTGTGTTTCAACGACAGGAAAAAATTATGATATTGTGATGGAATCGCCAATTCCTTGCAGCTTTTATGAAGGTGATTAAATTTTTTTGTATTAATAGGCATTGTGTCTGTATACGCGGGCTGCATTTGGTAGGTATGAATAGAATGTAGTTTTTTTCTGGTATGAGAGGCAATATTTATTTCTTTATAATCATTTTCGCAGTGGTTGTATTTAATGTTAACAGTATCTGGTCTATCTGAGTTCACCATTACAACCTTAACATTATTCCAGTTAACTTTCTCACCTGTTGTTGTGAATTGCAAGTTATTAAAACAACTTTCTCTGAACTTTGTAATATTAAGGAAGCTATCAGTTTCTTTAACAACATATGGCTTCTTTTTACAAGCTGTCCTTGCAATTGTATACCATTGTGCGGGAGTAAAAACATCTACATTTCGGCTTGCCCTCTCTATATTACTGTGAACAGAATCGCCCTCGTTTTGGGTGTGCCCCTCTTCGAGAAAGTAGTGTGTGATTTTTATTGAAAATGATACTGCGCAATATAAATACATAGCAATAATATTTCTATTACGGTTCTGTCCACCGCAATTGTCCGAGAAAAATGAACTCATTTTTTCCTTGATGTTCAACGGCTTCCTTGACAAAACATAATACACAAGTGGCAATTTCTGTTGAACCTCTTCCACCTAAAGCTTCGTACCACATATAGCAATATCCTTGATTATCCCCTAAACTGTAAAACGTTAGGTTGTAGGTCGATAACCTACTTCTGTAGTATTGAATTGTAGTGAAATTGTTCAGAAACTTCACATTTTGGTGTCTGCAAAACTTGTTCTAAGTCGAACACTGTGTCACAAAATTTTGTCTCTTTCCCGGCTCTCTTCTTGTCACTTTCTTTTTGGTTCCTACTCAAATTTTCTTTTCTTTTATGGTTTTCCATTTCTAACTCCATCACTGCTTTCTGGTCTGCAGTGGAATTGTTATATTTTACACAAAAACCGCACAAGTCTTTCTTGGGTTTGAAAAAGTGTAAATTAAATTTCGTGTTGAATATATGCCGATACATAGATTCTTTTGCTATATTAGTGATACTTTTCTCAGAGCAATATTCTTTATATAAAGAATACATCTTAGCTATATTCAAGTTTGATGGCAAGTATTCGTGTTGAGTATTTTTTCGGCAGTAATGACTTTCTACTCTATTAAATTTATTAATATGATTCACTACACTTTGAATAGTTGTATTCTGTAGTCGGGACGTTGTCTTCGTGCCATGTAGATCTTTTTCCACACATCCTGTTTGACATTTTTTGGAAGCAGTTTTAACGGTTTGTTCGGATATACCCAAAGTGTCTAGGAAAAATTTTTTGCACACGCTTGTATGTATATTTTGGACGTCAATTAAAGAATATGAGAGCGTATATTTCCTTTTAGATACACTTTGTGCCAAATTTGGCTGATCAGTTATTTCATCAAGAACTCGATCGTTTGCGGTTGAATCGCCCGTTAACCTTTCCCTTTTTTTGTTTGTTCTTTTCACGCTTCTTATTATAAAATCCCTCTGTCTATTGATGTCTCCCAGATCCCAATATGCTTTAAAAATATTATCTCTTTGTTTTAGATTAATTTTTTCTATGCATTTCTTCATACAGTTATTACAACCTTGTTTAAGTTTTCTTTCAGCAATTTCTTTACCTTTCCAGCTTGTATATGCTTGACCAGTATTTCTTTTTGCTTTGATGACATTCCGCTTTCATTTTCCACTATTTTTAGCTCTTTTCCTAGTGACTATCTCTAGAGAAAAAAGTATTTAATTGGAGGAATATAATATTACATAATATTTTTTAAACTTGCCTTTTTCTTTGGTGTTGATTTCATTAAATTTTTCCGGTTCTAAATTTCCCATATTCACTGTCTCATTTTCTTCTCGTTCAGTGTCCGAAATAGATTTGTTTAGCTCAATAATATTATCTGCAAGTTCTTGTTCAAAATTGTAATCAGGATCATTAACGGAGTCTTCACTATCTTCAAATAATTCTGTATCAACAACTCTATTTTGATCAGAAGGTTCGTCATCAATATCCTCATACAATTCTGCATCAACAACGTTATTTTGATCAAAAGGTTCATGTTCAGTGGTATTGGGTGCAACGTCATTACCATTTATAAAAAACACCGTATTGTCGGCGATTATTTGAGAAATATCAATATTTTCCTCTGCCTCAATCATTTCCGTAATCATATTTCCATCTGTATTTACATTATCTAAATTAGATACTTCATTTAGGAAGTTCACGAAAGTTGATGCAGATGTCTTTAGTGCAGGAACTTCTTTTACAGATACCATGCCATCCTTATTATTCGATTCAACTTGTAATGATTTTATCGCCAATTCTACGAGTCTTTTACCACGATTCATTTTTTACTAATTACAACGATCTTACATCCATAACACACGTCAGTCTAATGGTATAAGAATGATAAATAACAACTCAAGCCGCATGTTGCTGACTTTACGCATGTGCCGGGAGGATAATAAGCCAACCGTATGCATCCAGGAGTATCACGTGTGAAAACACCTATTCATGATTGGTTAAAGGAATGGACATAAGATACTTCTGATTTACTCTTTCAGGCAAACGCCATCCATCAGTAGGACAGAACTATCTTATAAAAACATACGATAGTTTTGCACCAAATATAATGAAACTTAATATTATTTTTTTACCTTAAGTCCACATAAGATAGTATAGTACCAAAATAAAACTGTAATAAGGATATAAGATACTTGTGCACCGAGTTAATATTTAATTCTATTTCAACAATAAGCCTATATAGTTTTGCACACATATAAAGTATATCCAGGAAAAGATCAGGAGTATCTTATCTCCAAAATGGAAAATTTGGACTTGAGTTACTTCTGTTCCAGATCGACGGTATAATGATGCGTTTATGCAGCAAAACTCGTCATTAGCGTGAACTTAGCAAAACGACTGGAATATTAAATCGCCTTATACGCTTAAGATTTGCCGTTAATTATTTCCTATTTAATTGCGAAGAAATAACATATTGCTCGTATTTTTAATGGAAAAATTAGGTGCTCTGCTCACAGGACAAATTCACATATCGTATTTTAAATGGAAAAATTAGGTGCTCTGCTCACAGGACAAATTCACATGGACAACTGCAGAAAAAAATATTTTCATAAATATAAGTACCTACCTCAGAATGGGCCATTCAATATTTACTTGCTAATTAATTGTAAAGAAAAAAATATGTAGCCATTATTTTTTAAAAAAATAATTGTGTGTTGGTGCAAAGTTCAGATAAATCTAGCCGACAACAATACAAAACAAAATCGTAAAAATAAGTAGGTGGTTCAGAATTTGCCGCTAATTATTTTCCGATCAATTGATTCTAGTCTAAATATGCTACTGTAATTCAACTGAATGAACTGTAATTCATTTATACCTACTATATACTATGCTGGAATAATGATTTCCCGTTACTGTAATTTTATAAGCTGAAAACATGTTTTAATTAACATATTGAATCGTTTAAACAGTAAAATTATGCAAGTATTAAAATGACGAGACAAGAAACTCTCGACATTTACAAGCAAATGCTGAAAATTAAAAATTAATAATATTAATAATATCTGGTCCATTTCTTTACATCGGGTATAAGTGCCTTTGTCCACTATGCTACTGCCGTCGTCTCTGAAATACTTAATGCTGAAATAGTTGAAAGCTAACTGATAGATCCCCCTACAACTTTGTTTTGAATATAAACCTAACAGTGTTCAATAAAAAAGTAAATATTTATGATAGCAATTTGAACACTCATTTGACCTTGAGGCTGAGTGACGTCACACAGCCTGGAATTAAGTCGACAGCATTATCTATCAGAACGCCTAAATAACGTATGCCTACAGCTGTATACTCTATCCAACGAGAGAATGGACTTGCTTTGCGCATCGGCGACTAAAGAGGAGGGGCTCTGTAACGAGCTACGCAGGACCGTCATTCGATGAAATAAATTCGTAAGTATGTAAGTAAGTAAGTAGTAGGTACTTTATATAATTAGGTACCAGGTAGGTATCGGACCCAGGCGCCGGCCCTGGCTACCTGCTGAGCCAATTAAGACGTTGAGGGCGTTGAACTAATGTTCTAAGGGGCGGAGATCTGACCAAAACAGACGAATTTTCGCTCGAGTGCAAGTCCATTCTCTCGTTGGATACAGTATAGTTGTTAACGCTTAGTTTTGTGGTTTTTTATTCTTTCTATCTATATATCTGTCTTTTTTTAGAGGGAGGGTAAACCTTCATAGGCATCTTGCGGTAGGGTAATGTGGGATTCCCTCTCTTCTCGAGAGGACCTACCCACTAAAACCCTTCCTAGTTCTTCTTCTCGCGCACTCAGGGATCGCTTTTCCACTGTGCTAGTGCCGTCGTCGCCGACCACTGCCTCTGCCATTTCTCCAAGCTTGTCTCTCTCTGATCATTGTCGGCTTTTACTGTGCCTCCGTCTTCTCTTTCGTAAAGCCGTCTCCGCAAGTACATTTGAGGCGCAAGTACATTTGAAGCGCAAGTACATTTGAAAAATTGAAAAGCGGGAGGTTTCTTTGAGTAGGTAATTATACAGTGATAGCCAGGATTTCACTATGGGTCGGGGTCCAAGCATTACTACCAGGATATTAGATCTACCACGTGAGACCGTAATAGCGCCGCAGGCGAAAATTTTGAAATTTTTCAAGGTCACGCGTTTTCCTGGCATTTCAGAATTTCAATGAAAAATTCACTAATAGCAAAATACCGACTTTCACAAGAAAAAATTTTGGAACTCCATACTTTTTCAAATAGAAAAAAAACTATATATTATATATTACGAAAAAGTTAATTGAAATAAAATAAAATGTGTATTAATATATTTTTCTAAGCATTACAATTAAAAAAAAAATCCGGCAAAAAAGAAACGCCGTCAGAATGTAGCCTATAGCATTTATTTAGGTCCTTTAAAAAAGTGATAACATAGAAAGTAATATTTCACAATAAATAAGGAACAAACGTTTAGGATAGTGCATAATGCGTAATGTAAAACAGTGGCATGTAGCCGAGGGCGACGCCCCGCGGTGGCTCAGTGGTGCAATGGAATAGCACAGGATATAAAACATAAAACGGTGCGCAGCGCATGGTGGATATGTATAATGCAATAAAAAATATTTGGATAGCCAAACATATAAAACTGTTCGTATGTTTTATATGTTGCGGAAAATAGTGGACAAAAAAAAATATAATACACCCAATATATTTTCATATTAAAATATTAAAGTACATAATAGTAGTAATCTGGAATCTACCATGTCCTTTGGGGGGGGGGGGGCGTCCCCTGCGCCCCCCCTAAAGCCGCCACTGAGATATTGTCCTGTATCCACATATGACTCTTAGTAACGATTTTCTTTGTACGCTTATTAGCTTTTGTTTACACCGTTTCCTTTCTAGTGCTCTGTACCAGATAGGGTAATTGTACACAAATCACCATAAATATTTCTAATAGTAAAAATTTCCTCTTGCAGTTTGTAGTTGTAATGTAATAAAACCAGTTTTGTGTAATTTTTTAAATATAACACCATAATTTTGTGTTTACCTAACAATTGTAAATTTACACAGCACAGCAAATTGTGACCTATATATTTCTGCAAGGTCAAGATCTTGCTGACTGGACAGATGAATAGCATGTCGCATGTCACGAACGTGTTCTTAAAGACGGCTCCCATATACACGCGCCCAGAAGTATTTTCAATACTAAAATTTGTTTTTGTTTAAAAAATCTTTAATAAATAGAAATACATAGTAAAAATAAATGTTGATATCAAATAAATATAGTTAACTATGAATATTTATATCTCTTTATAAGACTATTGCAATTTAACAAAGATTTTTCATAATAAACCTTTTACAAATTCATCAAATTACTAAGTACCACTTCAGCAATTTCAGCAGTGATTTGATGTGTTCTAGCGAATAGTACAATTACTCAAATCAACTACATCCTTATTACAAACAATTTAATTAAGTAATTTATTTAGCTAATTACATTAATAAACGTATTGGTCAATTAGAGAAACTCTAATTAGACACAATGAGGAAACCTCTTTTGCACAGATTTTAACAACTTAGCTACCTTCAAATTATGATTAATATGGATTCGATTGTTTTGGATTGGATTGGACTGCAGACCTGGATATAGAAACAAAAAGGGAAATAGCACAGCAACTCTTCCCAATGATAAATTACAGGTGGGACAGGTAAAACAAGTTTTTTTTTTAAATACAAAATATATCAACTTCAAATTGTGATCACGACTATTTCATTGCATATACAATGGCTATGTTTTTCAGTAATTTTAGTTGTTTTTCAGTAATGAAAAACAACTAAAATTACTTTTAAAACGCTTTTACAGATCGTAAAGAAGTTCAAGCCAAAAAAATGGAGCAAAGTAACCATTTTACAGTATATTTTTGTCTCATATATTTTCTCGCCTCTTTATTTATTTATAAGACTGGGAAAGTAAACATTTTAGTGCGAGATAAATAAAATATATATATTGATATTCCCCTCTTGTACTCCCCTCTTGTAATAACAACCCTTTCCCATACTCAACTATTCTTCTTGGTTTCTTTTTAGACTGCCCTGACTAATTTTCTTGGTCCTCGATTCCTAACCTAATTCCTCACGTCCATTTCTCTCAGTGTTTACTTCTAACGATACAATAAAATAATCTTAGGTTCGTGATATTGCTGTATTCAATCCATTTATACTCTATTTTTTTCCAAATAGAGCAGTTTAATTTAACGAACAGGTTACTCCTAAACGTGATGAACCGAGCACTAAAACCGTTGATGGAACCTTCAATCAACGCTAAAACGTACTAAAAAGATGTCTCAGGTACAAATCTATACAGAAAAACGACTTTTTTTTACCTGAGTCTTGTACATCACAGTCCTCCGTGACCACAATTTTAATATACAGGCAAGCACAAAAATAAATAACAATAATAATTATCTAACTGCAAGCGGCGGCCGGTGGCATTTTTGTTTTTGGTGGGGCTGAATCAACATATTCAATATTACAAAAAATATTCCTATTTTAGAAATGTACTTACCAAAGGCCTACTTCTTAAAACGAAATTCCATCTTTCGGTTTTTGTCGCAGATGAACATCTCGATCACCTTTTCATTGACGTCAAAAATTTCTTAAACTAAAGTCTTTTCGATGGACAACATGGCAAGCGTCAATCTTTCTTCCGTCATTGTATTCTTTAGAAATGTCTCTATCAATTTTAAAGTAGAAAAACATCTTTCAGTTTCTTCGGTTGTCATTGGCATCGTTATTAAAAAATTAAAATCTCATCAAAACTTTTACGACACTATTAAATTTAAAGTATGTAAACAACCAGTCACGTTTTCGTTTTTTTTTCTGTTATTCCCGGCCGTGAATAAAATATTGTCAATTCCAATTTCAGTGCATATTTTTCAACCATTGGAAATGCATCACAGAAGATATCAACGTCTTCTAAAGGTAGTTTTTTCTATAATGTGCATAATTTTCTCTTTGAAACAACTTGGCAACAGTTAAATAATTTTTATAAGCAAAGCGCTCCTTTATCTGAACTATAAAAATTTCTCTCTGGCTGATAAGTTTAAATTCTCCTCATTTCGAATTCGTCTCTTCGCTGTTTCTGATAACAACTATTTTTTCGAAACTATAAATAGCATATTGCAATTTCACAGCGTCTGCGTCCATTGGAATTTTCTGCAGCTGGTTAAATAATGTGTCAACATGTAGCATTATTTTGTAAAACAAATACAACCCGTACTGGAAAGTAGGATCATTAAGCCATTTAACGAAATCTGCGGCTTGTATTGTGGTTTTCATGTTATATATTTTAGGAATCCCGGACTGAATATTTTCAAAACATGGATGTTATCTCGATTTGTAAATACATTTTGTATCGCTCTAGACTGAAAATTTCGTCAAGTTTGAAAAACAGACTGATGATTGATTGCATTCTTAAATCGTCTCTATAGTTTCCTAGAATATACTTTAATAGATGCATACATTTTGAGGAAACGTTGCCAATCGACTTTGGTCATTTGGTCCATAGTCTGATTATACATAGTAAAGTGGCTATATAAAAAATACAATTGGCAAGTATTTGTGAAATGAACCTTGATATTATGTTTTAAAATCATATTTTCGATAATATATCACTGCAAAGACATTTTATTATTTAATAAGCTGGAAGCACCCTCTAACAACTTCTTAAGACTTTCCAAACGAGTGACTTTCACCAGAGGGCTTGTTGAGTATATGATCATTACTTTCGCTTCATTATTATACTTATTGTCCCAATATAACTTCAACATTGCATTTTCTACTGCATTTCAGACCACCAGCATCATCCGCATGGATAAAAACCAAGATACACTTCCAAAGGATCTCTCCCAAGACAAGTAAACCTCATTTGTTTTTATTACTTGCATCGTATGGGATAACGACAGACGCAGCGGCCTGAGAAAAGACACCCGTCAACGCAAGGGTGTGTAAAGGTCCTTCACCCTGAATTTGGAACAGATTTAGCGCTGGAGTGCAGGGTCGGTTGACCCAGATGTAGACGTTCACAGAGCCCCTTCGGTTCAGTGTCTACGTTGGGAATTAAAGGGCGTACCAGAAGTCATTAATGAGATGTACTGCAGTTTTGGTGTAAGGAGGAATATAATAAAAAACTTTTATTGCTATTATTTAACTCCATTATACAATATAAATCAAACAAGCTGACACCAATTGTACGTCTTAGTATATACAGATGTGAATAATTTTACAAAAGTACTAGAGTTGTATTAGAAGTTCTTGCACACTACAGGCTCTTTGATAATAGAAAGCATGTAAGCATTGAGTTTTCTAACGAAATGCCTTCATCTCCTATATTATCCTTCTTATTTTCCGCCCTTGGTGTATTCCCCTTCATTTGGTTTCACTGAAATTATCTGAATATTTAAAATACCATCCTTTTTTTGGCAGACCAATTTCCGACCCGCCGCTACTGGATTATATTTTCTCTTCAATTTATTTACTACTGATTGTCTAGCTTTAAATTCTTGAACATCTTGTGTTTCATTCTCTTAATCCTTGCTTTAATTTTTTTGTAAACTGTTGTTTGCTTTAATAATTCTGTTATTTCACGATTTTCATGCAAATACAAATAAAATGCAGTTACACTAAAAATGTAGAACAGCTGACGAAGAGAAAATTGTCCATGAAGCAAGGCTAACTAACACTAGTAAGAAATGAAAGGCTAAAGTAAGAAATGAAAATTGCACTCTGTATAACGAAAATGTTAATGATAATATTATATGATAATAGAAAGCAGTGGGATGAATGGTGTTTTTGAAAGGCATGAGAAATTTTAACTACATTCTCTTTCTCGTGCCTTTAGATATGATCGTATTTATTTCTGTATAATGGATGCTAGCAAAATATTAGTAATTCTAACAATATTGATTGGGTGGTCTTCATTTTACAGGAAATTGGCACAGGATTTTAATGAGAAAATTCCGCACTCAGCAAATCCACTGGTTATATTTATGGGATTGAAGAAACGCTCCAATAAACGCTTTGTGTGCAAGCACAGCAAAATTGTAGATGGAAATGGATTTTCTGATATTTGGTATGATTTAGATGTTTTGGTATGACCCAAATCTAGACTTATGGGCGCTACCTCGACATATTAAGTAGTGGTAGACGGTGTTGTGTGCGGGGGAAATATCAAAAGTGTTATCAATTTTTCTATGCCAAAGTTGATGGTTTTGACAAAACCTCGGATGTGAATGTGAATTACAAAAACCACGTGAATTGCGATTATCAAGAAGCAATAAATCATATTATCTTGAAAAAATACGTAATATTTGCAAAATATTTCATGGGCCGCAAAAAATTATCTTCCCTCATCCATTTAATTTTGTGTGTTAAACCCAAATGTTCAGTTGGTGCACCACTAAACACAAATTATAATCCTTAAAAGGCACCCTTCGCAATACTACTGTATGTCCGGATGTCCGCCTATAGCCGCGAGACTAGGAGAGATTTCGATCTTCGAAGTTAAGCAAGACAGGCGTTGGTGGCACTTGGATAGGTGACCTAGACAGGCTTGGGGATGGGCTGTTGCAGTTCCAACTGAGACCTGGGAACACTCAACGTCTGTCACGGGCGCGTGGTCCCAGATAAATAGTAATGAGAACAGAGTGATAAATCTCGGTAACTCAGAACCAAAAAGGAGGAATACACAAAAGGCCTAAGGAGGCCTAAATGCTGTAGTGGAAGTGAAACCACTACACTCCAACCCATATACACACATACTACTGTATGTCAACTACTGTAATATCTGTTGTATTGATGAAGTTCAACATAGTCACCAAAAATACACTATAATATCAAAAGCTAATATCAAAAAGAGTTATGTCTATGTACCTATCTAATCTATCAAGTCACCCGGTAAGTATTTTTTTTAAATTATAAACATAAACTTACGAAAAATAGTTAAAAGACGCTTTGTTTACAATAACTTTACATATACGCTTTTTCATGGATTATCTAATACTCATCTTCAACCTCTGGACTCTGGACATTTTTAAAAATTACAGCAATAAGTAGAAATCAAGCATGTGAATTTTGTCTGTTATGATATAAGGTCATTTGGGGTAACTGCGCACCAGCCGTAACTGCTGTCATCTATTCTCCCGACTACTAAAAATGTGATTTGAAAGTTGCATATATGATAGTTCTTCGTTCTTCCGTAACTTCAATATTAACCGAACGATTGGAACCAATATATCAAATATCTGAGAGTTTGGTGTTAGAACATAAGTGTAGGAAATTAATAGGGAAACTAATGTATGTAATGCTGTGCACAAGACCGATCTTAGTACCTGTATTAATATTTTAAGTCGTTATCAGTCTTCTGCTAGTCATGAATTGTGGAGTGCTTAGATATGTAAAAGGTACTATAGATCTAAGTTTAGTGTTTAATAAAGGAAATAATGTAATTATTTTATCAGAATATATTGATTCAGATTGGGCATGTGATAAAGTCGATCGCAAATAAACCGCTGGATATGTATTTAATTTAAAATATTGGGATGTACTATTTCTTGGCTTTCAAAGAAACAATCAACGGTTGCTTTGTCTTCAACTGAGGCGGAGTATATTGCTCTTAGTTTAGCTGTTAGTGAAGCATGGCTTAGATTTTTTATAAATGACAGAGTTGTTTGAGAACAAAATTAAAGTTAACATATTTAAGGACAGTTAAAGTGCAATTAAAGTTTGTAAAAAAGTTTGTAATAATAATAAACTGAAACATATGGATATTTAAATCCATTTTGTGAGGAGGAAAATTTAAGAAAATTGCATTGAGATTGATTATTTAAATAGTAGAGAACAATTTAGTGATATTTTTACTAAACCTTTGGGTAGGATTTTATTTGAGGATTTTAGAAAAATGTAATAGTAACTGTATTTTTAATTTCGACAGGAACTGTGTTATAAATTTTAGGAGCTAGATATTCATAAGATCGTTGTCCAATAGATGTTAACATCAAAGGTATACTATGGAGGTGTTTCTGTCTAGCATTATAGGTATGACCCGGCAATATGTTATTTTTATATGTGAAAATGGAGGAAGACCAGAAGTTTTTTCGAAATTTATTGTTAGTAGCTCGTGATCGAACCAGTTTTTAATATCAGTTAAGTCCTTTTCAACACTTATTTTTATTTCTTCCCATGAGTTGGCTTTGAAAAATATTGCAGCGTCATCCGCGAATCCTATAATGTCTGCTCTACACAAGGACCCAACACTGTACCTTGTGGCACTCCATATTCTACAGGTAGTGTATCACCTATTACATTATTTACTTTCACGCTCTGATGTCTGTTGGTTAGGTAACTTTGAAACAGTTTTAAACTATTCCGTCTGATACCAATGTCATCAAGTGACGGTAAAAGGAGTGACTAACTGTATCAAACGATTTTGATAAGTCAATAAACGTACAGAGACAGGGATTTGATTGATTTAGTGCAGAGTGGATTTTGTTGTTAAAGCTACTATTGCATCTTGTCGACACATTCTCTTTAAATCCAAATTGGTTTTCGGAAATTATGTTATATCTTGTAATATAAACATTTATTCTCTTTTTTATAATTTTTTCAAAAACTTTGGTTACATTTGTTATAAGAGATATGGGTCGATAGTTACTGCCGGCCTCTTCATCTCCTTTTTTCTAGATAGGGACAATAATGGATTCCTTAAAAGTTGTTGGCCAGTGACCAATTTCCATACATCGGCTAAAGATGAATACCAAGGTCAAGTGTCAAGATGTATTGGCTTATTAGTTTCAGCCTTAATATTGTCCACTCCAGGTGATTTTTTAATTCTGATATTATTACATGTTTGATTTCATTAGCGCTTCGTTGTGCAGTATCTTCAAAGTACGTATAAAAAGTCCCTTCATTCGTTTTCAAATCGTGAATACCAAAAACGTATTGCCAACGTTTTCGAAGATGAGCATATCGTTAACTGGCATAAAGGCAAGTGGCATTTTTTGAATGAAATCGAAGACAATGGCACCAACATTGGGGTTAGTTTTACACAGGCCTCTTACTTCTTCATTTTTTTTGTAAAATTTTAAAGCACGTCTTTTGTGTACTTTTATTTTCACTGACAACTCTTCGCACGTTGGGCATACATCTCCTTCGGGCATAACAAATCTGTACCCAAAATTTTCACTAAAGTATTTCAAATAATACTCAGAAGATACAACACGCGTTAAATCTGGATTTTCAGAGCAAAACATCTCATGCAATTTCTTATGGTCAAATAAGAAAGAGAGAGAAATGTGGTATATTGTATAAAAGAAACATGACATGTTTCCTTTATAGACCTATCGGTTGGCGAACATTTAATTTAAGAAATGTATATAACACTTTATTTTGACATAATATGTGACTTGTTTCCTTTATACAACCACCGCTTCAATTATAGTTTTCATCATTTTCATCATGTTCTCTACTTGCAAATAGTTTTGGAGGTGATTGTTGAATACAATCACCTAACGATCTAACGATGGAGATCGGTACAGAGTTGTTATGATAATGTTATTGTCTCCTGTTATCTGTATTTTAATTCTGAGAGCTTTAATATCACCTATAAGAATCACACGGCAGGTATATTGTAAATTCGATTTAATATATGCACAACAGCATAGTTCTGATTTATAAAGGGTGTCTCAAAATTAACGCCAGATTTAGAGCGTTACACGATAGAACAACGTGTCTTCATTATTGAACAATATTTCAAAAATAATGAAAGCTTGGCGGCCGCAGTTCGTAAATTTTATACAAAATATGGTCGGAATAGTGTTTTAACTTCGTCAACTGTGAAGAGATTAATTGAAAAATTCAGGGAGACTGGATCCGTTGGAGACGCCAAACACACTGGTCGTCCAAGAACAAGCCGTTCAAATGTCAATATTGAAGGAGCGAAGGAGGAGTGTCGGTGACAATCAAGCTCAATTCGGCGTCGTGGACAAGAATTGCAAATTTCAAGAAGCTCTCTACAGCGTATACTCACTAAAGATCTGTGTCTCCATGCTTACAAAATTCAATCAACGCAATAACTGAAGCCTAATGACCATGCACAGCGAAGAGAGTTCGTTGAATGGATTATTGAACATCAACAAATGGATGCTGATTTTTCGAGGTGTCTTAAAATATAAGAATAGAATGTACAATGAATATTTTGTTTTTGAATATATGGATATAGTTATTTTATAAATAAAGAGTTGAAAACTGAAAGTAAAGTGGAGTATAATTTGTGTTTAATAAATATAGCAGTAAAGCTATATAAATCTATCTTCTGGTGCAGAATCTAAGTGGAGATCTATAAATTGATCCAACAACAGATAGGAACTTTTTTCTACAAAAAATCGTATTATGTGACTCGGCTAAAAATAGTTTTTGAGTTACAGTTAAAAGACCTTAAATTAAAAAGTTTCAAGTCTGCGATGGTACTGCTGGTAATGACGTATTTATCAAGATCAAGTATTCCGACTCTCGCCCTCCGCCAGTCCATGCTAATTGCTGGAGGCCGTCCGCTGTACCAGGGCGGCGTACACCCGAATATAAAGATTAACTTTGGAATAAATTTATTGTTATCAATTGAATTCGGGATGGGCAGCAATTTGCAGTTCAGTAAATCTTCAGACCCTCGTTGCAGCCTCTATAAACCACGCGCCTGCACAAATTAGTTGCAACTTGCGTACCTGAGGAGCGAGATGTGAAATAGGGCTTGCGAACGGCAGGAACGTATAGCGCAGCTAAATAACAGTCGGTGCGCTTTTCATATACTTGCGGGAGAAAAGAAAGTAATGGACCTGATTAAATGCTTTAGGGGATTGGCTGCATTTTATGAAGCGTAAATTAGTCTTTCTTTATTAGGATTAGGTAATTGAAATGATGCACGATTTTTCAACTTGGCCATTTAAATACCGGGTGGTAAAAAAAAAACCCGAAATTTTATTTTATCCTATAAGTTTTCAAGCTCGTTTGAGAGCTAAAGCATCCGGCTAAACCATTCTCTATCAGATTATATAATTTCCAGGTAACAATTTTAGAAAAAGTACTGCTTAGGACTTTGCGGGACAGTTTCGAGAAACTATTGAAAGACGCCAGAAAGTGGAAGTATGGGTACGTGATATTTGTACCTTTCATCACCACTAAATGAGAAAAGTATTGTGGATATGTAGATTCATCTCGGCGTTTTAAGAACCTATTCAGATTTACTGCATTATTTTAGAAACATGTCGCTGTTGGCAGTGACAACAGACCGACATGTTTCTAAAATAATGCAGAAAATCTGTATACGTTCTTAAAAAGCCGAGATGAGTCTACATGTCCACAATACCTTCCTCACTGTGGTCGTGGAGCATCAAGAGACAAAATAATTAAATATTACGAAAGAAATAACTTCATCGTCAAAATCTTCAAAATCTTCATCGTCAAAACAAGATAAAAATTGTGATTGCGGTGAGTTTTACATCGATCTATAGTAATAGTACATGATCCGGTATTAGAATTATATACCATCATCTGTTATTTGACTATGACAAAGATTATATGTTCGATAACATATACATTGATAACTCACATATGGGTTGCCTAGCTAGATCGCGTGCCGATGGTGTTGATGGCGTGCCGAAGGTGAAGAAATAATATAATTGTCACACTGGTTTGGTATAAATCTCTCGTTCCGTTGTAAGCAAGCGTACATCGTTCGTGAAAATATCGGTCTTTACGAAAATGACAAATGAGTTAAAAATGAAGTGTTTTGTGTGTGTTAGGAAGATTACGTAAATTATTTTGATAATGAATCTTTATCTCATTTCTGCTCATTAATTAAATTTGCTCTTAAAAATAAACATATCCTGTTTGTATGTGGAGATCTAAATATTGATTTTCTCGATAACGATTCTATACAGAAACGCTTATTGGAGGATGCTTTAACTAGTTTTAATTTAAATATAACTTCAATTACACCGACTAGGGTGTACAGTAATAAACTAGGCAAGACAGCTTCTACTAAGTTAGATTATATTATAACAATCAGTGGCGGCTCGTGACTAAAGCATCAGGTTTTCCTGGCACTTCAGAATTTCAATGAAAAATCCATTTGCAAAAAATTACAGGGTTTCACAAAAATGATTTTTGGAAAAAGTATCAAACTTTTTTGAAATAATATTTATTCACGAATTACTAATGTTATAAATAAATTGAAATAAACAAAATATATTTTATTCGATTGTTAAATATTTTTTATAAACCAATAGGTATTTCGTTTGTCGAATTTACGATCAATGATTCGACGAATTTTAATTTTCCTTGCCGTATTTCAATTTTTTTATTTAACTCTAGTTTGTAAATTTACTTTTGGAATTTTAAAACCCTAAACTTTTTCTTGAATTTTTGATATGAGTAGTTTGTGTGTTTGAAAAAAAGAACAGCTCGTAGGTATATCAGAACGTTCCAAAAATAAACAGTTCAGCAAGAACCAACGGGAAGTTCAGAGTTCAGAAAAAAATCACTTCAGATACAACTACATTAACACTTTCAATTAAATAATTTTTAATGGTTTTCGACAGACCACTAAAAACAGTAGATTACCTAATCAAATCACGTGAATCACGAACGACAAGACGAAAAGCCGAAAAATCGAACGAAAAACTAAATCCACATACCTACTCTACCCGGTATTGTATCTGCACAATACAACTGTGATCTAAACTCTAAACTGAAAACAGAAAACAGTGAAATCTGAATCCTTAATCATATGACTTTGTAACACCAATCACTAATTAGGGGCTGAAGCTGAAGGGCGCGAATCGTGGACGTTACATCACTCGCGCCGATGGGCAAGCCCGTAGCATAATATCCAAAATAATGAATTCTGCACTGAATTCCTCTTCAAGTCGGTTTAAGAAGTCTGTTTTCATTAAAAATAAAAAAAGATATTTCCCACTACTTGATTGATGGGGTATCATTACTTATCAGTTTTATTACTTGTTAGATTTAAATTAGAGATTAGCTGATTAGCTATTACTAGATACATAATTATATAAAAATCATAGCTGAAAAGCTAAAGAATGAAGGGCGATATTATTTTCGTATTATAGGATATACAAAATAATTAGTTTCCTACACGCCTAACCTGTAGGTAGGTTATAATAAATACTTCGATTAATTGGTTTTTAATAAATATCAAAAACCGTGGTTCTAATACTAGATAAAATTTTAAATCCCGTACAATTTAGTGGTAATTATAATAATAAAGTTTTAATTATTATAATTACGTATCACATCAATTGTACGGGATTTAAAATTTCATCTAGTACTTCATCTAGAACCGAGGTATTTAATATTTATTATTAAGTTTTAAGACAAAAATTATTAGTTCAGCAAATAGTTACTTTGCCGCTTCAGAAAAGTGACGGTCGACCGGCGCGGGCAAGCCCATCTCAGACTGTCTCAGGGTGGATACAACGTAGGCATACGTTTACCGTTTCGCTCGCATATTCGTCGCCGCGTATACCTCGAACGTATATTGCGAATTAATACAGGCCTACTTGTCATCAACGGGCTTGCCCATAGCAATGATTAGCAGGTCTCCCTCGCGCTATAGGCAAACATATCGTACCTATTACTAATTTATTTCGGGTGCGTAACGCGCAAAATTTAAATGGGAATATGATTACTGATTAATAATATACTTTTTACTTTTTATTTATAATCTTACTTAAGACTTTTAAAAATCTGTTATGCTATTGTGTTAAAACATATTGAACATTCTCCATGGCAATTGAAAAATGTTTTTGAATGTTGTTTTTACTTTTATATTTATACCTTAAATCCTAGGGTGGGCACTGCCCACCCTGCCCACCTCGAGGAGCCGCCACTGATAACAATACCAAACAATGTATACCTAACGTTTATGAAGGGAACTTCAGGGACCATCGGGTTTTTTTGCTCAAACATTGTCCTAAAATAAATTTAAAAAAATAAAATAATAAAATAAAAAAAAATAATATTAGTGGGGTAACTACTAACTTCATTAGATTTAGAGATAACAGACTTCAGGAAGGTGTATATGAGCTGTGATATAAATTTCAATTTTGAAACTTTTATGAATTTGTTGCTGTATGAACTAGATAAGTCGCTTTAAAATTTGTAACCATACAGTTCAGTCAAAATCATGGGAAACTAAGGAAATTAAACAAGCTAGTGAATATTTAAAAAATATACACTGGTTATGTAATAGTTATTATGTTACCAGTTGGGAAAAGTACTATTTTGTGTAACGAGCAGATTTCTGCGGAATGAGCGCTATCGAGTGCCGCAAAAGGATGCGACTAATAAAATTTCCTTCTTCACTCCAGTATCAAAAGAATATGTTACAAGTGTAATAAAGGATTTACAGAATAAAAAAGTAGCGGCACTGATAATGTTTAGTTTAAAATTGTAAAAATTATAGCCGAGCGTATTGCTGGTCACTTAGTACAATTAATTAACCTATCAATTGTATCGCGTATTTTTCCCAGTATTCTAAAAACTTCTTCTTGACAGACTTTAATATCTTAAATGATAATCAACATCAGAGGCTGCTACATCAGAGTGCCGTAAAGTAAATGCGGGTGTACCACAGGGTTCTGTGCTGGGACTACACTGTTGGAGGGCACTATGCTGTTCGTCAATGACCTGCCCAAACATATTAAAAGTGACGTCAACATATTATTTGCCGATGACACTTTAGTGGTATCAGCGCAAACCCATGACGAGATGATCTCATCCTCGGTAAATGTAATTGGATGTTTTGTAGAATGGTGCAATGCAAATGATTTGATGGTTAACATAGATAAAAAACACTGTATATACTTTCAAAATAACTTGGTACAGAAAGAATTCGTTATATCATTTCAAAACTGTAACATCAAATCAGTTGATAAAACTAAGTTTCTTGGGATTACTGTGGACCATGATCTTTCATGGGCGGCTCATATTGACAATTAAAGTAAAACACTTAATAAATCGTATTATGCTATTTCCCATTAGGAATTCTATGTCTCTTATCTCATTAGGGATTCTATGTCTCTATCTGTCTTCTATTTTCCGTCTTGTGTATAGTCACCTCAGTTATAACCTCGTATTCTTTGGTAACTCCACAGAGAGCCAGAGAATTTTTATTGCACAGAAACCCATAATTCAAAATATGCAAATTAATATTCATAATGCAAATTAAAATTTCCCGTATAGGTATGCCGCCCGTCTCATGTTTCTATTGACTACAACAATGCTATTTGTGCTAGTAAGGTTTTTCTCATGCAATAAGTAGCTGATTTGTTTGCAGAGTATTTCTCATTGGCTAGTTTAGCTAATTAAAAGAGATATTCATCGGATATTACACTATATTCGACCCTGTGCCTAATAAGCATTATACAGTTTGATTTCTATGGTTGCAGTGCTTCTCATCCTTCATGATTATTAAAATCACAATTTCAACAGGTACATACCTAACTACCGCATTCTTTTATGAAATGTATAATTATCGATTTACTAAAGTGCCGAGGAGAAATACAATTTTAAAACTCATTAAATTTTATTGGACACGTAATTCAGTCAAATTAAACATGAACGCTGCAACAAATCAGGCATTTTAGCTTTATGCATGTTGCATGTTGCATTTGAATGTTATTTAGGATGAAAGAGAAATGTTAACTCCAAGTTTTCGACCTCTGCAGACGACCGGGTCATTGACAAAAATCAAGAAAATCTCGAAATTTTTTACCCTTTTTCAGTTTTTGTCGATTTTGACCCGGAAGGACTGACTTTTCATCAAAGACCGTTATAATTATCTTTGAAGTATATTACATTTGCAATAACATGAGAGCTAAACGGTTGTTCTAGGTTCAATAGTTTCGGAATTACAGCTCATATTTTGGGACAATTTTTCACGTTACATAATTTTCATCAAAATTTCATCAGAATTATTTATATTTCTGAAGCTTTATTTAATATACCTGCTAATTTGTGGAGTTGGGTTTTTCCATCAACGTTTTTGCCACTTATAATGGCTTTATTGGGACCCAAATCAGATGTTAGGTAGAATATAAGTCTAGATAATGTCCTTATGCTATTGTATTTTGCATAATAAATAATTCAAAGGGTATTTCACCTAGACTGTCTACCGTATGTTACAAAAAAACAAAAACAGGCAATTATGCAAAAGAATTTGTTCAGAATAGGAACCATTCTTGTTGGGCGACAAAATGTAAATAAATTTCCCTTTTTCAGGTATTACTGCGAGTCTTATTGTGCGTGCCTCCCCTCCTCTATAATATTTATAGGCCACCCACCCTAAGGCCTTAAAGATTGAGTTTCGAAATGTTTCTAAGGTCGACTACGACGACGAGTGTGGCCGGTTATACTCATAGAATATCGGACTCAGAGACTTTGTATTTCGCGGGAGTTTGAAAGAGGGTGCAGTGGTGACGTAAATGCGAGAGGGATACAAACTCTTCTTGTGTCCAGTATTTTATTAAAAAATCGAGAAGACGAGCATTTGTTGAAACGTGTGAACAAGATTTCTGTACATACTGCTTGCCAGAAAAGGTACAACAACTCCAAGTTTCTTGATTTTTTGAGACCCGGTCGTCTGCTGAGGTCGAAAACATGGATTTGACATTGCCTTTCTATCATAAACAACATATCAAAAAAGCAAAAATACCTGATTTGATGCATCGCTCAATGTATAATCTGCTTGTACTAACGTGGGAGAAAGCAGAAAAAATTACGTAAAATTGGAATGCTTCCTCAAGCGCGCCAAAAACGTATGCCTACTTCTCCACATAATTCAGTTTAGACAAACTTGAGACAACCTTCTCTTTCTACCTAAATTTTCAAAAAGTTGTGCATTTTTTAAAAGGGCCGTATCCCAACTGCAAATATCATATCATGAGTTGAAATAAATAAAGGGGATATATCCCGTATCCCTGACAATTTATTGCAGTGTTTGGATTTGTATAATCACCCACTTTTTTACAAATATTAAACGTATCTTGGAAATTAACTTTAGACGTTCTTCTTTATGTCTATGAATTGGATCTTTTTAAGGAATTATTAACGTTTATGTTAAATTACTAAACATTTTTGGAAACATGTTTTAGACGTTTTTTTATACGTCTATAAATATAAATTTTTGTACATATTTTTAAGTATATTGACAATATAGGTTCGATGTTCTTGATGCCTATAATATGGATTTTTTTATGAATCATTAACGTTTCGGATTAACCTTTAATTAATATAAATACTAAGTTTTCAATAACCATGGGAAGCACGATTTTTATGTGAAAATAAACACTTGCGTAATATTATTTATTATAAATCTAAACCTAACAAAAAAATATTTCTACAATTTAAAATCAAGTCTTGCACCTCAGGAATTGCATGCTCTTGTGCGTTAAGGTGCCTTTGTTTCGCCAGCCTCAACCAATATTTAACTGGAGCTGTAATATTTCGTGGGCCAGTTGGAGAATGAGACCTGAACAGCTTCTGAAAAGATATAATTCTTGTTACAATGATTATAGTCCCCAGTACAGCGTCCTTTTATGAATCATTACAAAAGTGGTAACAAAAGTGGTCTTAGCGGCACTGACAAGTCTACCACACTGTAAAATTTTCAGAATATATATATATATATATATATATATATATATATATATATATATATATATATATATATATATATATATATATATAACTTTGAAATTCTTTGCTATTCATATTTGTTTTGTGAAAAGTAATCTTGGGTTTTTAGCATTTCATTACATAGAGAAATAAGCAAATAGACGAATAAGAGGAAAGATACACTTACCAGTGCTATATCAGGACATACATACGGAAATGAACCACTATACACACAGAAACGAACCACTTAGAAGTTGTACAAGTTCTTTCGCCTTTATTGAGGATCTTCAGAGCAGTGTACGATTTATTTCTTTGATCATTTATACTTGAATTTAAAATATTAATACTCCAACACTTGCAGTGACGTTTTATGACATTGAGTTCCGTCAAAAACTAATGTCATAAAACGTCGTATATATATATATATATATATATATATATATATATATATATATATATATATATATATATATATATATATATATATATATATAAATATATATATATATATATATATATTGTCGGACTGAAAAAACGAGACAGAAAATTTGTTGGGCAAGTTATGGACTGTCTTTTTTAAGCCATTATGAGCAATAACAATTGAAAATTAGGTGCAATAACAAAACGGTACCGCGCTAGAGTTGCAGGTGTCGGACTCGACAATCCCGAATAACAATTGAAAATTAGGTACAATAACAAAACGGTACCGCGCTAGAGTTGCAGGTGTCAGACTCGACAATCCCGATCTCTTTTTTTGGACAATATTTTATTTTGATTTGACGCATATTTTTTTAATTAAAATAAAAAATTGAGATTTGTAATAAAAAATCGTAACAGCGCTAGAACGGCAGGTACTGCGCGTGCTGAAAAGCGCGTATCCCGCCCTCTAAAAATCTGGTAGACTCGTTGAAATGAACCCGCTAACATCATTTTTACCCCTTTTGCAATAATTTTCAATTAAATTAATAGTAAAAAAACATTTTTAAAAACAAGCTTTTATTTACATGCTCTAAAAAGAAGAAGATAAACTTTAAATTTAATTAAACCCATCAATTTTTTACATTACAAAGTTTATATGATTGTTGCGAGATTTTATATCATATAATTTTATAAAAAAACATAACTTTTTTCTTAGAATTACTTATGTCAGTATCAAGTTACATATTGTTTTATTGTTTATCTACAAAGTTAAATCTCGCGACAAGCTTTTATGTCATATAAATTATGTAATGTAAAAAATTGATGGGTTTAATTTAATTTAGTTTATTTAGAGCATCTTCTATTTAGATTCTAGCTTGTTTTTAAAAATGTTTTCTTACTATTAATTTATTTTTTATTTTTTAGTTATCGCTGGACATGTTTCTAAGTTTGTTCATTTCATTTAATGCGTCATTGTGGCATGGTGGTTTGCCTGTTAATTTAGTACAGTCTAGTTCTTCCACAAGGAGGCAGTCTAGTGATTTGACTCTACTTAACTCTACTTATTTCAGCTTGAAGCTTACTTGTGCTTAACAAAACACAGTTCCGGGTTTGATTATGGAGCTTTCCTTCTGGTTGCAAACCAAAGCTATTGACGCTCATCTCGCCAAATTATACAAGTTATAGTATAAAGCCAACCAAGGCGTATTTTTTAAATTCAGTTGCAAGATTTTACCCGAACAATTCGATCCCAAAATCGTAATCGGGGACTCCAAAAACCTGTGATAACCATTTCAGACGGATTGGAGCAACTAAGTTTTTGATCGCCATCTTAGGTCCGCCATCTTAGGTAAAAATTTGTATCGCCTGCAGTTGACCCTTGTCGGTCACTACAACATTTGTTCGACTATCCCTACCAACTTACCAAACCTACCAAACTGTCCCTAACCTATGCCAAGTTATAAATAACTCTTTAAAATTGGTATAACGGCCATCTTGTTGGCCGCCGTTTTTGCCCATTTTTTCCTCTTGAAACCTTTCATTTGACATCCATATCGTGGGGTTTATGCACCGCATGAAAAACATCTAGTCCACCATCTTTGGGAGACCGCCATATTGGATTTAGAGTGACTTCATTTTATTTTTGTATTTCTTTATTTGTATTTCTTCTGAGTAAACCCTTTCATTTGATACTCATGTCATGGAAGTACATAAAAAATAACTTGTACACTTTCATAGGCGGTCCGCCATATTGGATTTATAATGACGTCAATTAGCCATCCAAACTAAACGTGTATGCAAAATTTCAGCTTAATCGGTTGAGGATAACTGCTTTAAAATTCGGTTGCAATATTTGACCCGAACAAACATAGATAAATAGATACATAGCAAGTTAAATAAAAGCTTGTTAAAAGGACGATGTACTTGGGACTATTACTACTACAGTGTGTTTCAGAACTTACCGAAAATATCTTATATCATTTTAGTATTCCTCGTTTTAGTATTGTCGCTGGGACAATATTTTGTAGGCCATTTTTAACTACACAAACGAAAGAGTTTACTAACGAGTATTATACCACGTTATTATTGGTTGTTTACGATGTTTCTTCGCAAACAACACTGAAATAATATGTACTAAATGAAAATAGGTTAAAATTAAAAGGATTATGCCCGTCTCCACAAAAGTGAATTTATTATTTAGAAAAAAGAGGTTAGTCTTTCTTTATTGCTTGAAATATAAAATTAATTTTTTAACATGGACAAGTTCATAAACAATTAATGTGTAGGCAGAGATTTTTATAGATAAAAGTAGTATTTTAATATATTCGTGGGACATTATTTGAGTTTACATTGTAATCCATGTTTTGTAACTGTGTGAATATCGAGATACATACCACTTCTAATAAATTTGACATTGGTATTTTGAAAATTAATAATAGTAACTTAACATGTATAATAATGTCTTCCCTTTATTATTTTTCTTGGTGTTAAAGCAGCTAAAAATTAAAAAAAGGCATTGGTCTTCACCCATTGGACATTGTTTTCACTCACATAAAATTCACGACCAAGTCGTCAACAAAATATTCGTAATATATCAGTGCAACTATGATTTAAACGAAAAACCGGTATGTAGTCAAAAATTCTGCTAGTAATTGAAAAATTAAAAAAAATTACATAAATATCGATGTAAAAATTTTGTGAACAGACCTATTGTAGAATTATTCAACAGTCCAGTCACTATGTACTCTTTTCCTGCAAAAGGTCTGACCAACAAAAAAACTTCGGAAATGTGTATCTCTTTAGGTATGGCAGATTTATTGTACTAAATTTGCAACCCTCTACGAGTGGAGCAAAAACTATGGCCAGGGGAGAAATTGCACCAACGTGGAAACGTAGCTTAAACCGTTAGTCTGACAACAAAAAGTTGTTATTAATAAAAGTAGATTTTTGACTCAATGTTACACGGACCCAGTTTTAGCTGTGTTCGAAAATTCCGAGCGTCTTAGGCAGAGCCATTACTCTTATTGCTATTATTTAATAAAAGTATCATGTTCTTGAGTAATTGAGCTTTCCAAAGGTGTTTTGTTCGAAGTCCTAGCGTCAAAATTAATGAAATTATGACGGCCGCAATATATCATATACTGAAAAATTGTACCAAAATGTACCCCTTTGCCGCATGTATTATAACTTCTATCCAAAGCACAATATTCGGAGTTTCTTTTATGGTTCGATAGACCACTTATTCTATACTACTGTTTGATTGGGAGTCGAAAATGTGCGCGCTGACTTTTTCGCTGGTTTCTCATTAAAATTTAGCGCTCCCTAAAATTGGGCTTTATTACAAAAAAATGAGATAAACGATAAAACACCCCTAATTGCAAATGTGATTTTGCGATTCGAATGTTTATTTGCCATCTTCCTGATTAATCCCATAAGAAAGGACGATGAACTTCCAGACATATAATTTTATCACTGAACGAATACTAAAATTGCTAAATACCTATCTGTGCGCCCTGTATGCGTCCATGAATCTATACAACCTGTTGGTATGCATCTGTTTTATACACAGCAATTAAACAAACTTAATTTAAATAAATTCTAGCTTTAATTGCTTAATAGCTTTAATTGCTTTAATTGAGTTCCATTTGCATTCAGGTGCTGGAATAGAGTAACCTACGAAGCGGACTTGATAAGTTTTACAGTAAAACGGGATTAGATTTGGAAAATTGTGCTATAAACACGAGAAATTGATATTATATCAGTACGAATTTATAGGTAAGGGGTAGAGGTTTCTGGCGTTTTTGATTCGTTATTAGCCAATTAACCAAACATTAATTTATGCAGCAGAACAAAGTATATAAGTAAATTAACATTAAAGTAAAAAATCCACGTGCACGTGATAGATGTGAATACTTCTTTACCGATCGGTAGAGAGAGTGATAGTTGTGAGTGATCGTTGAGAGAGAGAGAGAGAGATAGAGAGAGAGGAGGGAGAGAGGCGGGGGTGGGGAGAGAGAGGGGGGGGGAGAGAGAGAGGGGTGGGGAGAGAGAGAGGGGGGGAGAGCGAGAGAGAGAGGCGGGGGTGGGGAGAGAGATAGATAGAGAGAAAGAGAGAGAAGAGAGGTATTGGATATATTGGCTTTATGGTAACTGAAGTGTGACACATATGTTCGTGATTCTAAATGGTGTAGATTTCTCGAGAATATAGCATCAATCGTTGTTCCTGATTTAGTCGTGGCAATGTTCCGGTCGTTATTCATATCTAAACCAAACTCCTCACGAAGAAAGTGAAGTAGTGGCAAGGAAGCATCCTCCGCAAAAAGATCATCATCCATTTGGATCAGATTCGAATTATAAGTTATTGTATTCTGGTTAATTTAATTAAAACTTATTATTCTGGTTAATTCTGGAAATTATTCTGGTTAATTTAAAACTTGAAGCTGAAATAAATAGGAATATATTTACCCATAATAAATATGAATATATAAATAATTTACCTCAATTATAGCTAAATTTATTAGTCCTAAAGAAACTGGCAGGATTAAGGAAGTGTCAACTTCTGTAAGATTTGGTATAAATCCAAATCCACTATATAAATGTCAATTTTGCATCTAAGTTTTGCGCAGGCAGCATATAATAGTTATTTATGTAACCAGTTGGGAAAAGTATTATTTTGTGTAACGAGCAGATTACAGCGGAATGAGCGCTAGCGAGTTCCGCCAAAGGATGCGAATTACACAAAATAGTATTTCCCAACGTGTTTCATACAAGACTTTTTCTAATTTTCACAAATTTTATGTTGTATGAGAAGAACACTGAATACGTTTAAAAACATTCCAGTAGATTGTAACGGTGTGACAGCTCGTCACTTTCATAACTTGTCAGGTCTAAATAACCTACTATGTAAATGAACTTTACACAACCAGTTGCGTAATATTTTACTTTTCGTAACTGGTTGTGGAAACTAAGACCTTTCCTAACATCAAAGGATTTTGAGAAGTCTCACTTTACATGTCAAAATTAGAAAAACTAAATTCCGTAGAGCTATAGTTAGCGATATCCACATTGGAATTTGGAACCACAACAATAGGCTAGCTTTATATGGATGACAGTTCTCCTTTACGTTATTCCACTGTTTTCTTATCTAAAGATAATATGTTAGTTATATTTTCTATGTTATTTATACAAACTTTTACAGATCTATTATCATAGGTCCTCGCTGTTTTTTCCTCCCAGTTGAACATTCTTATTGCATAAGCTGTTTCACGTTTTAAGTCATTAGCAATTTTTGGCATTTCCAATTTTAAGTTCTCTAACTTTTACAAAATATAATTTTGGTATACTGCTAATGGTAAAGTAATACATGTACGTAATAAAACAAATATAACAATTACATATATAAATTATTGTCATCCACCACGGTAAACCTGTGCTATCATGCATCGTTAATAGAAAATTTTGATGTATTCTACAGGCGTACTTTCGGATAGTGATTTAAAAATACCTGTTTGTGTTTTGGATAAAGATTCTATCGTGGTTTGAAAAGAAAAATGTCGGTGTTGTAAACATCTTAGTATTTTGTGCTTAATAATAAGGGGCATTCGGAATTTTTTACATCATTATAAATAGGGAAATTTGAGGAACTTAACCTCAAACTTCTTTTAAATATTCTTATGTTATTGTTTTAACATGTCTGTTAAAATACATGGTTTTTCGCAATTTTCCAAAAAACGGTTAAGAAAATCGGAAAATTTTATAAGAGATCATTTGTAGAGAATTTAATTACGCACACTTTTTTAACTTGCATTTTCCGATCCGTGTCTGTCACAACATGTTCTAGACATCAAAACCTCCAACTTTTTTCAAAAATATCGCTGTACATAGACTTTTCTAAAAAACGATGATTTTTTTCCTATTTCTACTGGCCTAATTGGTTTATATGAAAACAGCAATAGAATTTAGTCATGACGACAAGGTAACTTTGTCAATTCGTCGTATTTTTACAAAATTATATTGTTTTCTAATCTCGAATGGAAACACAAAAAAAAAGATTATATTTAACTCAGGACTAAAATGTGTTCTTTTTTCCTCGTGTGGCCTTTTTCACTCGCCCTCTCCTCGTAGGTACTATACATGCCCTACTTGTAGAAAGAACACAATTTTAGCCATTTATTATATAAAAAACTATTACAGTATACTAACGATTGCAAGGAAATTATTTCCTTATATTGCGGAAATGAATATTTCCTAGTTATTTCTGTTGCCTAGCAATAGAAATATTGACATTTTCTTTTTAAGAAATTTGTTCAGGAATGTCAAAATTTTTATATAAGTAGGTGTAGTTGGCATTTATTTTGAATGTTAATCTGAGCAGCAGCAGTTATACGACTTTAGCTATCTCTTTACATTATATTGAGGTACTTTCGATTGTGTATGTGCAACTTAACCTTTGAAATAAAATATTAGCTGTCGATTAGGTATCGTTAAACAAAACGTTTTTATATATCTTCAAGGTTGTTTAAAAATATAATCCAGTAAAAAGTGCATCATTTTTAGTAGAGAGTGGAAGGAATGACCATAAAAACTAGTCATTATCTACAGAAGAGAATAATTACATTTGAATATATTATGGAAATTAAACTGATTAAATTATGTATCTCATTGTATTTATTAATGCTATTAATGTTAATAATGTTATTATTGTTAAGTTTATTTAAACATGGGAACCTGATAAGATAGATTATAACAAACAGGATGAGCATGAGCATTCTTTATTTTACATAATTAACACTTTAGAGCTGTATTATGGATTATATTAATCCAGGGTTATATTAGTCCAAGCGGCAGGTAAATTGTACTGACAAGATCACCTAACTCGCTTTTACTTATTTTTATTTTTTGCATGCGTTTTAAGCCGCCCCTGAGTGTCACGATGACATAGTTTTCTATAATTTTAAGTTCCCGCCCCCGCGGGAAACTTATTACTTATCTAAGTGCATTATGCATATTATTGTGATTTGCAGCGCCTAAGCGTTTTATCAACGCTTATGGCGATATGCGTGCACAATTTTGCATCCGAGATATAGGTAACAGCAGCTCTTTGGTTCCGCAATTTGTCAATCGATGATAACCTATTTTTCGCACTCCGCAGCACTGTTACAACATTGCCTTCGTGCTGCATATCAAGCTGGCCACATTTGGGGCAGATCATTGGATATGTTACACTGTGACCCACCGGCACCAATTTCTTGGGGTTGGATGCAGCACAATGAAGTCTGGGAGCCAGTTTGGTCAACACTTTCATCTATATGGACAGCATGCATGGAACTGGAAAAGTGCGGCTGTAAATCGGGCTGTGATTCGCAACGTTGCTCATGCCGGCGCGCAGGACTCACTTGTACATTACAGTGCAAGTGCAAGAATGCATGTGTAAATAAGTGGTAAATAGTCTAATAAATATTCTAATGATTTATTAACCGATTTACTTCTTTTTAGTGCATATGAAGAAGATTTGCTGGACTAAACTCTTAGGAATCGAAATTTCCATATTGGACGTACACTTTTAACCACCCTGTACAAATTTATCATATAAATTAACAGTGCATTAAAAAAAAGAGTTGTATTAATGAACTGCGCTCCAAAAAAATTGTCTATATCGACATATTAGGTACTAAAAACTGTTGATAACTGACAATTACTAATTGTTAGTTGGCCATTTTGAAAAAGAACCTCCCAAGTGCGAGTCGGACTCGCGCACGAAGGATTCCGTACCATTATCTATAAAAACGACAGAAAAATCACGTTTGTTGTATGGGGAATTTTATTTTAATGGTAGTGTCTCGTCCGACCGGCGACTCCGACATTTATTAGTATACAGATTCAGGTCCATGTCCATTTGTTGTATGGCAGCCCCCTTGAATATTTGTTTTATTCTGTTTTGTAGTATTTGTTGTTATAGATATCTGTGAACATTTCAACTGTCTAACTATCACGGTTCATAAGGTACAGCCTGGGGACAGACGCACAATCTTCGCACGTCTTAGTAATAGGGTCCCGTTTTACCCTTTGGGTACAGAACCCTAAAAAGGCGCCATTCTGTGTCAAACTAAAAAAAGGCCTTGCCCTCCGGGTCAAAAATCTTATAATGACCTAAAATACGTGTAAAAGACCGGAACAATTCCACCCAAAAATCGTAATCGGGGCCTCCAAAAACCCCGCCATAACAAAATTTCAGACGGATTGGAGCAACTAAGTTTTTGATCGCCATCTTAGATCCGCCATCTTGACATTTTTTTATCCCCAGCAGTTGACCCTGGTCGGTCCCCACAACATTTGTTCGAGCACCACCAAACTATCCCTAACCTTTACCAAGTTATACCTCTTGTAAAATTGGTATAGCATCCATCTTATTTTCCGCCATTTTAATTTTGTTCTCCTTGAACCCTTTCATTTGATATCCATATCATGGGGGTGTATAAAAAAACATACTCCACCATCTTCGGGAGTCCGCTATATTGGAGTGACGTAATTTTATTTTCGTATTCTTCTCAGCAAACCCTTTCATTTGATACCCATATCATGGAGATGCATAAAAAATCGTAACTAGTCCGTCATCTTGGGCGGTGCGCCATGTTGGATTTAGAATGACGTCACTCAGCTAACCATACCTTGTCATCCAGACTAAACGTTAATACAAAAGCTCAATCGGTTGAGGATAACTGCTTTAACATTCAGTTGTAAGATTTGACCCGAACTTTTACCCGAATTATTGTCACTTAAGATACTTCAACATACTTTTAAACAGTTAATACCAGGCGTGTCTAATAGTAGTAAAATATTAGACGTGTACGGTAATAGAATATAATTAATTATCATCTGTTGAAAAGTGTCTTGTCTTGCAGTCATTTTATTTTATTACAACGCGAAACATTTATTTGATACAATGAAATGATGTGAGCACAATTATCTAATAAAGTAATAAAGTGCAAATTACGACACTGCATGAAGACGGGTATATTTTATATTTCAGTCGTTCGTTCGTGACATTTCATTTCAATAACACACGTATTTTCATCAGAGGGCGTAAGGATATTATCTACAAGATGCCCAGCCAATTTGGATCCCTGTTTCTCAGGGTGCATTACCTACAATAAGAAGGAATCGTTTTACTTTTATGTGCGTGGGTTCCATAGACACTGAAAGAATAGGCGGCTTTAGTAAATAAGATCTAGAACTTGAAAAGGGTAGGTACTC
>CAXKVY010007874.1:0-15279 GCA_964058915.1 Tetropium fuscum
ATATATATATATATATATATATATATATATATATATATATATAATATATATATATATATATATATATATATATATATATATATATATATATATATATATATATATATATATATATATATATATATATATATATATATATATATATATATATATAATATATATATATATATATATATATATAATATATATATATATATATATATATATATATATATATATATATATATATATATATATATATATATATATATATAATATATATATAATATATATTATATATATATATATATATATATATATATATATATATATAATATATATATATATATATATATATATATATATATATATATATATATATATATATATATATATATATATATATATATATATATTATATATATATATATATATATATATATATATATATATATATATATATATATATATATATATATATATATATATATATATATATATATATATATATATATATATATATATATATATATATATATATATATATATATATATATATATATATATATATATATATATATATATATATATATATAAAGTAATGACAAATAAATTTGGAAGAAAACACTTACATTCCGAAGAAATATCATGTTAGCAACCTTCAATATAACGAAAAGTGCGGCAGTAAACAAATACTGTAGGTACTCCTTCGCAAATCTCAAAATCATATTCATATGATCAAAATCTACGTATTTAAGAATATTTATTTTTGATAGGCAAGTACCGCTCGTGTCGTAACGTATTGTTAATTATTGCAGCAGCCAATTAATGGGAGCTATGTTGCACATACACCAGATTAATACCTCGAGCAAGTCGGTCAATTTAGTTTGTTCAGTCCGATAAAACGGTGGATGCTTCTCACAACCACAACTAAATCCTTTAATAAATCACGGCGCCATAAATTTAGAATTATATTCTAATTCAACCGAAGCGAACCGAACCGAGCTTAGACTGCCTCATACTGAAAACAAGACTTATCGTGTTATTACACATTGAATCGATGATTTCCATATTCATAAATTATATGATTACAGAAAAGTGAATGAATAATCTTGAGAGTGGGACTGGAACATCAATTTGAAGCAAATACAAAACGCAGCCTTTGACTTGCACTGAAGCATTTTTCAAACGATATGTAGATAATTGTATAACTGCATTTGTAATTCCCAATATGAATTCAATATGTGAAAAGAAATCTTGGGTTTGTAGCAATTTATATCATAAAGAAATAATCAAATGCATTGATGAATAATCAAAGGAAGACACACTTACCAGTAGTTGTATATCTGGAAATATATACAACTATATAGCCACATAATTAGCATTACAAATACCCTTAGAACTGTTCTGTTTAAATTCAAATATTTAAAAAATATACTGGATGTATCCCATTTAAAAATGTTATATTACGCATTAGTAGAATCAAGGCTGTCTTATGGGATTCTTGGTTGGGGCGGAGTAGCTACAACTCACCTAAAAAAATTAGAAATTTTACAAAAATTATTTATAAAAATAATATACAATAAGGAGCGTACTTACCCAACTCATTCACTCTACACTGACAGTGGTATTTTAGACATCAGACAGTTATATTTCCTTGATGATTGATTGATGATTTGGGATTGGCGGGGGCTCTGCCCTTTGACGTATAGGCCTCAGTATGGGCCCGTCACGTCCCGCCTTTCGAGAGCTATACCAGTCCAGTTGCCTTAATAAAGCCAACGAGGCGGCTGGGACATGGCTCTCTAAAGTCCCTGGGCATCAGCATCAGTTGTCCCAGGTATTGCATACGTGTATGCAGGAAAGCGGGGCAATTCATCAGAACATGCCCTGCTGTCTCCTCATCTTCCAAGCATCCCCTACACTCAGGGTCTTCCACAAGACCCATTATGTAAAGGTGTCGTCTTAGGTGGCAGTGACCGGTCAGTAGGCCTGTCACTGTTCTTAAGTTACATCTGCTTAATTTCAGCAGCTGTCTGGTCCTCCCAGCGTCGGGACCAGATATGAGTTCTTTAGCCTGTCTCATGCCTGGAGCAGTTGTCCAACAATGTTGAAACATTTGTTGGGCTAAAGTCTTCATTGAGAGAACCGCTGTGCTTCTGGAGATCCCTACGAAGGGTTCAGGCCCAGTAGGTGTCTCTAAAGTGCCTAATTTGGCTAGTTGATCGGCCTTCTCATTTCCCGGTACACCAGCATGTCCTGGGACCCAGACAAGGCGTAAATTATTCCTCTGAGAGAGCGTCTCGAGGACGGTCTTGCATTCCAGAACCAGTTTTGAGCGCACTTCAACGGTACTAAGTGCCAAGATGGCAGCTCTACTGTCGGAGCATATATTGATTCTACCAGTTCTTTGTGGGCCAGCTAGCAGCTCCAGTCCACAGGATAGAATCGCAAATACCTCGGCCTGGAAGACAGTAGCATGTGCACCCAGAGCAAAGTATTTACTTATTTGTTCCGAGTCAGAAAAGACTCCGGCACCTGATATTCCATCCGCCCTGGATCCATCCGTATACCAGTTGGTTCCGTTGCGGATTTCCATCGGGGTGTTCTCTATCCCCCACTCCTTGCGGTCAGGGATTACGACCTCCAGGAAGTTCGAGGGATATAGTTTAGTGGGAATATGATCACCACTCATGAGTAGAACCGGGCATCGTTCGGTGGCCCAGTTCCACATGCGAGAGTGCCCGAATGAGCACACCTGTAACTGGTCTAGCGTGCGCAGTCTATATTTTTGGCAATTTAATGAATATTTGTAGTGGCATGAGATTTAATAGCACCTCCAGAGATCTGGTGGGAGCCGTTCTCAATGCTCCAGTCATCCCTAAACACGCAAGTCTCTGGACCCTGTCCAGTTGCCTGTTAGTTGAGTTCCTTTCAACACAAGGCCACCACACGATGGCCCCGTAAGTTGAAATTGGTCTAACAATAGTGCAGTAGAGCCAGTGGAGAACCTTGGGATTAAGACCCCAGCTTGCACCAAAGGCCCTCCTACACGTCCACAGTGCACACGTTACTTTCCTGATTTTGCATGATATGTGATCATGCCAAGACAGTTTAGCATCAAGGTGAACACCTAGATATTTCACCGTCTGGTGGTAGGTGAGGACCACACCAGAGAGAGTAATCTCTGGTCGATTTTCTTGGTTGCTCTTTTTGCTGAATAGCATCAGCTGAGCTTTCTTAGGGTTTATTCTTAGGCCAGCTATTTGGCACCAGTTCTCAACTATTTTTATGGCCCTAGCCATAGAGCCACGCAAATTGTCCCTGGTTCCACTGCATAGGATGACCAAGTCATCTGCACAGGCCTGTGCATACAGACCAGCGTCATTTAATTCCCACAGTAGGCTGTCCACTACAAGGCTCCAAAGTAGGAGGGAGAGAACCCCTCCCTGAGGGCAGCCCCGACTAGCAACCACTGTGTGTTTATGACCATAAATTCCTATATTTATATTTCCTTAACGTTATAATTAATCAATTTAGAAATAAAAATAAACTTGAACCTCTAGATCATACTTATCAAACAAGAAATAAAACAACTGACATTTTTAAAACGAAAACATACTTAAAAACCATTGGTCAAAGGTGCTATGAATATTTAGCTCCTAGGTTATACAATGCACTACCTCAACAAATAAAAAACACTTTTGCCATAATGAAATTTAAAAAGGATGCAAAAAAATATATTTTAAACGTTGGTAGAGTCGAAATACTCAATAGATTATGTTTTTGAACTATAAAAAAAAAGTTAACCGTTATTGTATATTGTATAAGTAGGTGAAATGGTTATTGTATATGATATATATTCTTTGTTTTTGTTATTATTATGATATTATGATTTTGTTATGAGATACATTCTTTATTTTTGTTATTATTGTTATTTCGCTTTAGATTTTTATGTGGAAGCATGTACTTTACTAACATATAAGTAGATATAATATGTGTATTAACTCGTCGAAATTTCTTCTGTGGCAGGATGCAGCATGAACTATCCCACTTACAAGGTTTCTTTTGTGGGTTAATCAATGTTTGTTTTCCACTAGATAAAAGACAGTTACCTATGTGAATTTGTGTCAAAATGAAAAATTATAAATAAACGTTATTCTATATACGGAAACGAATCACTTAGAAGTTGTACAAGTTTTTTCACCTTTATTGACGATCTTCAGAGTGTTATATGATTTGTTTTTGGCATTTTATGTGACATTAGTTTAGGCGGAACTTTAATTCATAGCAAACACAAACCTACCCTACTATTTATATTTGTTCTATTTGTACATATTATATATAAAAGCATTAGGCATACATTTATTCAGATGATGTTAAACTTTAACATGCATAAAATCTTGTAGAATCTAGTTGAACAACTTCTTTCCAAACTACATGCTAGAAAATAATACTGAATTACATATACAATAGAATTCTGAAGCACTTAAAGAGGGAGTGATACAGGAATTGCTTGCTTAGTCAAAACTAAAATCATTTGTTGGGTCTTATGTATTAATTATTAGTTCGAGGATTCGAAAAAAATTCCAATTTTCACGCTTAAGTATATAAATATTATTACATAAATATAAATTATGCATCAGAATTGTGCTAGGAAATATATTGCGTATATTGTGTATATTGCTAGGAAAAGTAGTTATTTTAATAGATTCAAGATTTTACGCATTTTAAAGTTTTAAAATGCGTAAAATTTTAAGTAAACATCTTCTGGATAAATGTATGCCTAATGCTATTATATATAATATGTTCAGATAGAACAAATATAAATAGTAGGTTTGTGTTTTCTATGAAAACTATGTCGAAGTATGAATATTTTAAATTCTAGTATAAATGATCAATTATTATACCTAAGTGCCGCAAAAATGTTTTTGAAAAAAAAATTTGAGTGTACGAAAAATACTGATGGAATGGTCTTGGCTATCTTACCTGTAAATATGTTCGGTAAGAATGTTGTTCGCAGGTTGCAGTCGTTGGTGGTAAAGGAGCCAGGTCGAACGAGCCACAAAGGAGTTACATGTTGCTTAGCAACGGCGTGGGTGTAGCGTATAACCAGAAGATCATCCAGAGAGTCAATCTCACTTCTTAGTTTCATTTGGTACCATCCCGTAGGATGTGAGCCAAGCGGTTCTTATGCTACGCTTGTTCCAGTAGGTTGGAACGCTTTTCCAGGAAAACCTGTATGACCTGTATGAAAACCTGTATGACCTGATGGTGTGGAAAGCCTGGAAGCTTTCCACACCATCAAATTCTAAGAAATTCGGCACGGGAGAGTTGGGGCCTTTTGATATGTTGTTAGGCATATCAAGTAAAACACATGCAAATTTCCAGCTTTACAATAATTACTTCCGGGTTCGAGCGATATTTGAACTAAAGCTCCTGGGCTATAGAGAAATAATTAGAAAGTGGTAATTAAAAATTGTAATATAATAATAGGTGTTTAGTCTTTAGTCTCTAGTTTAGTTCCTTCAAATTACTATATAAAACCTTTTTTCCAGGTTCCACTTTCAAAATTAATTTTAAAAGATAAAAGTTTGCTGCACAAAGATACACGTAAATGTAATTACTTTCGTAGAAACACATTTCCTGTAGTTTTCCTTTTATCAACTTTATAAAACTGTGAGTAGGAACCTGCTTTCTAGCAGTTATTAACTTCAGAATTAATCCGCTGCTGCTTACATTTTAAAATTGCACTAATCTAGCCGTATTATAAAGTAAACTTATGGATTATTAAAAGGATTCGTCAAATTTCTCTGCTTCCTTACGAATCTTTAAAGATATAATAGATTAAGGTTAAAATTCAAACCTTTACGTATAAATAAGTTTAGCTAGTATAATTGAAAAATATAAAACTACATTATTTTTTTCAAAACCTGAAGTGTAATGGTGCTCATTACACTTCAGTTTTTCATTACACACTGGTCTTTTTGGGCCGATCAGAACTCTTATTGATCACCGTTGCTAATCGATTTTCCGCGAATTTAGAGTGGGTGCAGGGTGACCCGTTCTTCTCGGTTTTTCGCTTATATTTCAGAAACGATTAATTATTTTATGTATATTTATTATTTTAAAATTTAAGTTGGCAAAATGTGCAACAAAATGGTTCACTCACATAATTTCCGAGACATGCGCGCAACTTTCACAAATTACGGGAAAAAAAATATTTGAATCTTTTTGCTTTATTAGACTAGCTAATTCAAGGGCCCTTAATCCATAAGGGAACGTTGTAAACCATGAAATTTTCTTCAAGAATATATGATATTTTAGTAAATTATCTGCAACTTAACTATCAATATTAACTTTATGTACATGTAACTTTCGAGATTTTGTAGAAAAACTTTCGTATTTTGTTATTGCTCCATTTTTCCGTTAATTTAGTTTCATGAAGTTTCATGAAACTATAATCCACTTACCTGCATAATTGCACGTTTTAAATTAGTTCATAAATTTCATTAAAAAACAACTTAAATATTTCAATATTATCAATTAATGTTATCATTAATTTCAATATAATTTAAGTTCAGTTAGTTTACTGGACCATTATCGTATAGAAAATAGTTCTATCTGTAGCATAGAACCACATAGGTAGGCAGTATTAGTCATTAAAAAATTCAAATGCAATTTGAACTGTCTTCCTAAGGCATATAAACAAGAATTTCTATATTTTGTCAAGGGGTGTCACTAGGTAACCATTTCTAATAATTTTACAGGGATCATTAACATAATTTTAATACTTTTCCTCGTTTCTTTTGCCGTTATTTATCTATGTACATTAATACATTTTTACAGTGATCTGTTATGCTTTCTTTGTGTTGTGTGATGTATGTTTTTCGCAGCTTCCGCTGGACCACTACTGAGAGTACTGAGATACATAATATTGCAATTACGATTATCACATGAGCATAATAAATGTTTATCAAATAAAATATATTAATAATAAAATAAATTAATTAAATAAAATAAAATAAAATAATACAAATATAAATAAATTTAATATAAATATAAACACAAACAAACATAAATCCTTTTAAGTATATACGAGTATGCATAACAAAATACACTTTATTATGTCCATGACAATTGTTTCGCTATATCAATAGCTTCTTCAGATGATAAGCATACAAACTTTCAAAGTTAGCTAAGTGAATGGAATTTTAGAGGGGAGAGGTCGGGTTGAAGCTGTATATAACAGATTTTTTCAAAGCATTCTATAAGGCGACCTACGATATATTTTTGGCAAAAGTTTTCTACCATGAGCTTAGCAATCATTTTAGAAACTATTTACTTCTTACCTATCACAGATCTCAATTTGTTACCATACCAAATATTTGAATCCAAAACTTTTTAGCGAAATCTGGCGTACTGTTACTGTTACTGTACTTACTGTTACTGCAGCATTCAAATATGGAACCCTTGCTTTTTTTAGTATCAAACAACGATTTGCCCAATGCGATCTATTTGACGGCTCGTTTTTCGCTGATGACTCTAAAATATATAAAGAAGTAAAAAGTGAACATGACCAACAATTACCACCAAAATATTTAGACTATAAATAGAATTTTTTAGTGGACAAGTAAAAATAAACTATATTTATATAATACTAGCAGCACTAGTAAACTAAAATATCTTTATTACCTAAAAACTATATATATATATATATATATATATATATATATATATATATATATATATATATATATATATATATATATATATATATATATATATATATATATATATATATATATATATATATATATATATATATATATATATATATATATATATATATATATATATATATATATATATATATATATATATATATATATATATATATATATATATATATATATATATATATATATATATATATATATATATATATATATATATATATATATATATATATATATATATATATATATATATATATATATATATATATATATATATATATATATATATATATATATATATATATATATATATATATATATATATATATATATATATATATATATATATATATATATATATATATATATATATATATATATATATATATATATATATATATATATATATATATATATATATATATATATATATATATATATATATATATATATATATATATATATATATATATATATATATATATATATATATATATATATATATATATATATATATATATATATATATATATATATATATATATATATATATATATATATATATATATATATATATATATATATATATATATATATATATATATATATATATATATATATATATATATATATATATATATATATATATATATATATATATATATATATATATATATATATATATATATATATATATATATATATATATATATATATATATATATATATATATATATATATATATATATATATATATATATATATATATATATATATATATATATATCCTGAATTGTTACCTTCTTATCAATTAGCGAAGAAAAAACGTAATAGGTTGGTTAAATATATCAAAAGGTAATACTGTCAGAATAATGGAATAATCCTGCAGCGGCAGCATAAGGTGTGATTTCTGAATTATCTAACAAACGCAGAAACTTCAAAAATATTGAACTTAAAATACATGGAGTTGTACATGAAAGTCCTAAATTCATTATGACCCAATTCGTAGAGACCTTCAAATACCACATATCAATGGCAGAAGAGATCACATCTATGTTACGCTACATATTAATATATAAATAATAGGTTGGACAGTCCTTACTTGCTATCAAAATTATACTTTGTTTCTGAACATAGGTTACATCCAAAATTTGCTGTATTTAAAATAGCTATAACTTAATCTCTGTCGAACAGTATGTGTACAACGTATAATCAACTTCAAGAGAAAATAACGTTGGGAAAATAACAACTGGCATCGTAGCCAGTCTACTGGTCAGAACATTTAAAAATGAAATAAGAAATTTGTACAGAAACGCAAACCCCTTTTGGTTTGGTAGAATGAATAATGTATTAGTTATTCATATTTCATTTTTCGTATATCTCTGTATGGTGTTAATAATATTAACTTTTTTAAAAATTTTATTTGAGATACAAAAATAAAATAGGATTGTTCCAACTATCCGAAAAGAAATACAAATGTGAGTGAGTTACATTTAAGTCTACTGTGTGACTATACATACTACATTGGTTAGTGAATTACAATTACACGTATTTGTATGCTCGGCTGAGCTGATTCAGCAGACATTTATGATTACAATGTTTCTAGAAATGCAAATTACAATAATTGTTGAATAAGTGAATTAACTGATGTATGCGAAACGCAGTAATACGATATTAAAAGACAGCAATCTTTCGCTATAACAGCAGAATTACGATTTGTGACTAACAATAGAATATGTTACTTCCATATAATAGCCATGAATATCATATAACAACTCCCTTCTTATAAAATAGTTGATGTCATATTTTAAAATAATATGAAATTCAAGTTGCATATTATGGAACATTGAAATAATAAAACTGAATAATACCTATTTAGATTACAGCACAAGAATATTTAAATTATATAATGTAAAAATATATTGAAAATAGTTATTTCAAAATAAAACTGAGATGTACTGTTAGTCTCTTAACTCTTTATTTTGATGCCCTCTTCGTCGTATATTGGTGGTCTGTGTGTATACCATCTTCGTGGTGTATTGGTGATGTTTTCCTTGGTAATAGGCTGATGAGGACCCTAAATCTGCAGTTAGGCTTCGACGGAGGTGGAGGTGAACCAGATGATGCTACAGTGGCTAGTCTTCTTCTTCGTCTATATTTTTAGGATACATAACTCAATAATTGTAGCAATTATATAATATATGTATGCGTTAATGTAAGAAACATGTAACCAGGTGTATAAATAAATATATGTACAAATTTCAGGAAACATAACAGTTCAGATTGTATTACTAATATGAAATCTGTAACAAATTACACTCATCTATTTAATTGGTAACTTAATTGGTAATTTAATTAAATAGGTAACGATAAAAATAACTACTCTGTATATAAACGACGTGGTGGACAATGCAAACACTATTGAAGAATAACACTATACTGAGCCTCCTTGGAAATTATGAAAATGTATGCTTGAATACCAGAATTCTAAGAGGCTAAGCAAAAAATAGAACAAATAGACAAAGTAAAGAATTTTTAACACACGCTCTCTTTATAATACAAAGAGAGCATGTGTTAATAAGGTATGTTCTAAAAGTTCTAGCACCAAATTTAATCGGTTATGTTCTAGCACAATATTTATACCATTTACTTTTTTTTCTATATTTTTTACTCTTTCTTGCGAATTCTTCTTAAATTAGGCTCATCAAACAAGGCCAAATTGGCAACAATTTTCATATCGATTGGTTATTCCGAAGTTCATGAAATGCATACATTCCTTTACCGAAATATTTTGAATTTGAATTATTTGACAAATGTCAGCTTTGTATTGTATGAACATTGGTTGAACTGGAATAAATGCTTTTTAGGTTTTAAAACTTAAATGTTGTTTCGGCGTAACTAAATCTAAAAGTAACTGCATAAATAGTAACAATAAATATACAAATTGCTTAATCAATTTTGTTTGCGTAGCCAACTTCACGACAGTTAACATATTTGTAGGATCTGTGTCAATTAGCTCTTAGTTAAATTTTCAGATTACTAGTTATGTTAGTACTAACAGCAGCAACCCCGCTGCTTTCTAGTAATGCATTGACATCCGCTTTATCCATTTATTTGAGGTAATAAATATGATTGAAGCATGCAAACATATAGCTGAGTACCTACTCATAAATAATATTTATTTTCATTTTTGCTCTAATTTAGCATTTGATAATAGATATATAAAATTTATATTCTTAAAACAGGAGGACAAGATAATGCATCCCGAAATATATCACTAAAACCAAAGCCGATTCTTAAGTAAAAACGAAAATGTATGTAGGCTACGGACCATTAAGAAGGATTATATTGGCTTCGCAAAGCGAATGCAATGTTACCGCCTTGTTTGGAATAGCACGGATATTACTAGGGAGAGGAACACTTCTTCGATCTCTGAGAGTGGCATCATATCTTATTTCCTCCAACTTAACTACCCCAACTTCCTGTTCTTCCTATTGAGGGATGTTCTCATACAACTTTATGAATCTGGCGGCATACGAAGTTAGAGGTAAAATTATATACGTGAGCTTTATCGTAATTATTTCTTTACTTATTTATCTCCACGAGATACATCTGTTATTTTTTATTGAGACTGAACACTAGTTTAATCATGATTTATATGTATATATGTATATATATATATATATATATATATATATATATATATATATATATATATATATATATATATATATATATATATATATATATATATATATATATATAAATATATATATATATATATATATATATATATATATATATATATATATATATATATATATATATATATATATATATATATATATATATATATATATATATATATATATATATATATATATATATATATATATATATATATATATATATATATATATATATATATATATATATATATATATATATATATATATATATATATATATATATATATATATATATATATATATATATATATATATATATATATATATATATATATATATATATATATATATATATATATATATATATATATATATATATATATATATATATATATATATATATATATATATATATATATATATATATATATATATATATATATATATATATATATATATATATATATATATATATATATATATATATATATATATATATATATATATATATATATATATATATATATATATATATATATATATATATATATATATATATATATATATATATATATATATATATATATATCTATATATATATATATATATATATATATATATATATATATATATATATATATATATATATATATCTATATATATATATATATATATATATATATATATATATCTGTGTTTCTAGATATATATATATATCTGTGTTTCTAGAAATGCAAAGTACAATAATTGTTAATCAAGGTAAATAAACTGATACGTATTTGAACTAAGATGTTACAGGAAACTTTATTATTTCGCTGTCAGCAAAAGCATGACGGAATATCAAGAGTATATATTACTTCCATATACTAGGCATGAGATTCATATATATTAACTCCCTCCTTATCAAAAAATTAATGCGATACCTCGACTATTAAATAATATAATATTCCAGTTACGTAATATGAAAAACTGAAATAATAACTGAATAAAATTCAGATTACAGCTAAAAATATTTTAATTGTACAATTAAAAATATATTAAAAACAGTTCTTTTCAATTAAATAAAACTGAGATGCACTAGTCGTTCAAATATTTGTTTCGATGCACTCTTCGTCGATTCCATCTTGTACCCGTGTGCCGGTCTTCTCCTTGGGAATAGGCTTGTGAGAACCCTTTATCTACGGTTCGGCTTCGGTGGTGGTGGAGGTGCACCAGATGATGGCCAACAATAGGTAGTCTTCTTCTTTGTTTGCATTTGCAGGATCTATATAAAATAATTATGAAAATAATAAGCGTAATAAGCGTAAAGATAGATGAACTCCGAGCAGTGCTTTTCGCTGAACGGTTGGTTGATGAGGTCATCTAAATCTCTGGAATATTGGTCGATTTTATGTTTGCAAATTTCCAATTCTTCTACGTTTGAGCTTCAGAAGTTTAAATTCTGGCAATTTTGGTTTGTCTAGGATTTTATTATAACAGTCAAATGAAATTAACACTGGATAAGGATTGTATTTTTTCCGAATAATCTTTGGAATTTGCTTTGTCAGAAATGATGGTTATACTCAAGCTCTTGGATATTATTATCTTAGTTAAATACCAGCGAGGAACGGGAGTTTTGTGGAAGAATTTGAAGATTTTTAAATAATCGTGCTTCATAAGTACCGTCGTTTCAATCGGGTATGTGAATAGGTTTGAACACAATTTTGTTCCAAAATTTAGTGATTTGCAAATACTTGGATCTGGAATGGGTGGGTACATATATTAAAGAACCATCATCCTATGCTATATATTTTATTTGTGATAGATAAAATTTCATGTAAACCAGTTCCGTTGTCCAAACTAGAAATGGGAAGCAAATGATATTGGGTAAAAGTTTGCTGTTCTATTAATGGTTTCCTTAAAACAAATACTAAATCTAAGTTGGATTGAAATAATTCTACTTGTATTATGTCTAGATACTGAGCGATGTTCGAAAATTTGACAGGCAAACGTAAATTAATTCTATGTACATTTTGATAAATTTTCTGTAACGTGGTAATTAGATTTCCCAGGAAAGAAATTATTTTTAAACGTGCATATGTCATAGAGTTTAAAATATCACTTAGGTTACCTCAAATATATAATCGACGTTCCATGAGTTGCTCGCATATTCCTAAAAAATTAATTTTTTTGCAAATAGAATAAATTTTATAATTTGAACAAATAACAGATTTTTCTGTCTCTAGAATATTTATTCATCTACACACAACCTTCGAAGAGTAGCGTTAAAGTTTATCATGATTGCAGTTGTGACTGAAATTTGGTTTTTAATTAAATTTGCTAATTAATATTCGTCATTGCTTCTTAATCTATTTATACAGTTAGAGTAAAATTCTCCATATGATGCGTCAAAGTTACCACTAAGTGATTTAAATACAGAACCCATACTATTAATAAATCTGCGTTTATAACGTTTGGTGTCATAAAAGACTGGAGGCTGATATTTGATTTGAAAGTTTGAAATGAACCATCTGTAATAAGCGGCTAGTCCTAGAAATGACTTCATTTCTATTGATTCAAACTGGGAAATTATACCCTAGTCTAAGATTTTATAGACTTGTATTTTTACCTCTTCTTTATGAATTTCTTAAGATTTTATGTAGGCTGGTATAGCATTATTAGTATCAATTACGTGTTTGATTAATTGTTGAATCTCTTTCTTGTTCATTTAGTTATTCTAAACGAAGCTGATTTGAAATTTCCTGTTGTGTATCGAAGTTATCACTCTTTGATGGTTAATTTGAAACGTTAAGTTGAAAATTTAACAGTGCAGAGCACCTGCACCTGTAAATAACACATGCGTTGATAAAAATCGATTAAATAACACATGCGTTGATACAAATATATAAGTATAAAGTTACAATACTCAATTTTAGTCACTCGAGAGTTAAAAAAATTACTCGAGAAGGACAACTTGGCATGTACAGGGTACATCTCATAACTGTCCGCTCTGTCACATTGCATTTTTCCCGTAAGCACTGAATTCAGTAAAAGACATTCTTGAAATCGTATTGAGAATTTCTGAATCAAACCTGATTGAAATTCCTTCTCAATTTTTAAGAGTAAAAGGGCGAAATTTACAATGCATTTAACGCACCATAACCTTATCTATGTGATCTGCGACAATGTCAATCTCTCGTCGAAATTTTCGGTGTTGCCACGTATCCGCCGATGTATCCGTGGCCTAAGTCAATTATTTCGACATATTCGGCAATTAATACATGCTGTTATAGGTCAGAATAAAAATTATTAATAAAATTTACTCAAAATGAATTACAAAAGCGCCACAGCATTTTACTTTTAATTTTAATATTTTATTGTCTGGCAGCATCAAAACGACCCGTATATGAGCATAGGACTTGTTGCCCTTGTCATGCCTGATTCAACTCCTTAAAAAAATTCTATCGATATCTAAATGATCTGCGGAAAAATAGTTCCCCTTAGAAAAAAAATAGAAACATATATTCTAGATATAATTAATTTAATATATGATAAATATAGATATTTTATAATGACAAGAAAATTCATGTCAAATAAATGGAAACATTGTAACAGAACTACTTTACAGTAAAGCCCAGTGAAATATGTAATTATATAAGGTTGTTTTAAGCAGGTTCCGGAGAAATGTGGTGATAGGGCGAAAGGCAATTAATAAGATAAAATATGTATCTCATGCATGGCAGCTCTGTTCCCTGTTGCTACTTCTAACAATAGCAATTAATCACTGTTTGTCGGCCTTTGAGTGGCAATTGATGGTAATTACCTTATTATAATGCAATGCAATTGCAATTCCAATAATTTATTCACCTTACTATGAATAAAAAAATGCCATT
>CAXKVY010007875.1:0-20000 GCA_964058915.1 Tetropium fuscum
ATGCAAGAGAGAGGATACGGATAACGGGGTACGTTATCTAGGAAAGAGAGAGTATCTCCCTACAAAACGAAAATTGTTGCATAATGTGATGAATTTAACACTGGAATTAGATATTGATTACCATTGATTACTAAAATTAGACATTTGTACATACATAATAATGTGATGATTTTTAACACTGAATAATAATGCTAAGTTGTCTGCCTAGCAACAGAAAGTCTGTGTATGCTTTTCACGATTTCAGATAATGGAGAGCGAGGGCGCTTTGTTTGCAGAATGGCCGTGTTAGCGTAACATAGAAATGGAGGTAGCATGGAAGGGTCGAATCTCCAACCGACATCCCTTCTTTGTTCAACAGGACGGCCGAAAGCATAGCGCATGAACTGAGTCATGTGAAATGGACTTGCGCTGGGTAGTAGAGAATAGAGTATTATAGCAGCTACATGTATCCAATACTCTGTGAATCAAGAAATAAGAAATATATATTGTCATATTTAATATAATAATTGAAAAGGAATTTAGCTACTTAGCTGCTTTTCACAAAAATAAAAATACAACTTTTAAAAAATCTTTTTAATAAAAAAAAAGGAAGTCATAGTAGTATTCATGCCTGAAAATATTTGTTTGCTTGACCAAACAAGATTGAAGCAGTTAGAATTCTTAGAAAATAGGTATATATTAATAAAAACTAACCAAAATTAGATTTAACAAAAAAATTATGTTTTAAAAAAATCAACGAATTTTGATACATTAGAAAAAAATCATGATTTTTATTAAACCTGTTTCAGCGACTGAATCGCTGATATGTTTCTGGTTATTTTTTAAAAATTATTAAGCCTCCACATTCCGTTTACCTCTACATTAAACAAGGTTTAATGTTTCGTTGTGTTATCTATTTTTGGCATTTTTTTCCATCTAAATCAATAATATAACAATAAGTTCTGACATGAACATACAAGTATGCGTTTTGTTGCAATAAAACAATTGCAACAATTCAATGGTGTTCAAATTTAATTCAATTCAAAGACGTTTATATTTTTTTCAACTGCAACAAATTATTCGTTGTGTCACCAAAGGATTTTTTACCCAACGTGAGGTGGCTATACGTTTAAATTTTCACAAAGCGGAGTGAATCGAGCACATAGCGATTCCATATGTGACGAATGCTACAGAGGCATACATTCATTGCGGAGGGTGGGAACGTGAAACACCCCGTGCCGAAGACAGATGCCTACAAATTATTGCTAAGCGAAACTCAACTTTTTCTGCCTCTCGTATGACATTACGTAATGCCATTGGAACAGCAATTGAAACCAGATGGTTAGAAGAAGGTTGCAGATGTTCGGTTTAAGGGCAGGAAGGCGTGCAACATATTCACTTCTAAGTAGGGAGCATCGAGTACGTAGACAAGGGTTGGCCGAGCTACATCGCAATTGGACCATCAACGAATGGAGAATTTTTACGGATGAGTCCAGATTCCGTTTATGTAATAAAATTCTAACGGCCGTATTTTGGTTTGGGGGGAACAATGATAACGATATAATGAACAATTTATCGTTTTGGCAACTGCTTTTGGTGGAGGCTCAATATCTGTTTGGGGTTGTATTTATTTTCATGGTTATTGAATCAAATATTGTCCCTATTGCTGGTGCAATTGGTGAGAATTTCGTACTTGTAGATGATACTACCTATCATCAACGGGCTCACATTGTCAACGAAAGACTGGAATTTCACGGTATTAACAGAATGGAGTGGCTAGCCTGTTCACCAGACATGAACGGTATAGAAAATGTTTGAGCAGACATGTAGAGGCAATTGAACACATTTGAGCATCCTTTGGACACACTGGAACATCTAGGAGAGGCTGTCAGACAAGTCTGGATAAACTTGCCATCGAATTTATTAAACGACTTGGTCCAGTGTATGCCTAAAAGGGTTAGGAATCTCATTCGTATTCGGAGTGGTCCTACAATGTATTGGTGTTATTTAAATTTTAGTTATAGAACTGTTTTATTTTAATTTTGTTTTATTTTTTATAAATTTAATATGTTTGTTTTAATTTCACTAAAGTGGTGATTTTTGTGGTTCCTATATTTCTTTTAATTTCTTCTTCTTCGTATTACTAAAATGTATGTATGTATATATAATTTAATATAATTAAAAAAAACATTTAAGATTAATCCAGTAAAACCTTATTTCATCGACACAAGATCAGCCGCATCACATATGCTAATTTATATTTAAATAAAAATTAAAATTGATAATGAAGTTGGGAATACAAATAGCTAAATTAAGCGAGACCACATCAAATAATTGCATAAATATTCATGCAAACTTGTATGAATAGTGACTACAATATGTGCAGATATATTATGTGTTGTCATGAAGTGATTTACATACATACTAGATACTTTTATATATGTAGGTAGGTACCCATTTGAAAATCAAACCACAATCTATTTTTTATTGTGAATGCATTATTTAGGAATATATATATATATATATATATATATATATATATATATATATATATATATATATATATATATATATATATATATATATATATATATATATATATATATATATATATATATATATATATATATATATATATATATATATATATATATATATATATAGCAAAAATTCTCAATCGTATTTTCATTACGGATTGATTTCATTATGTAAAATAATTCGGTCCCTAAATTCCTTTCAACAAATAAATCATAATTCAACACATAAATTGAAATCCGGTAGGATATACATATGCTTGCAATATCGAATAGCGGCTGATTTAAGGGGTTTAAGTTACTTATACACTTCCTTCAAACGTTGTTAGAGGACTGAAAATATATTGGAAAAATTTTCAGTCTGGCACACGTGCTATTGTGAACCGCGTCCACATAGAGTTTTAGTAGGCATGTAGTCATTAATGTATACATTTTTTTGTTGAATGCTTAACGAGTGTGTTGTTATATATGAATTGCTCTTTTGGAGGCCATAACTACTTTTCTATAATTTAACTTCTGTAACGAGATGTAACTTAAAATGTTGATCAAGTGGGTTGATGGAAATATATAATACTAGCATTCTATGGAAACATGAAACACGATTTGGTCTTAGCAGATGATTCAGACGACGATATGGACAATACTTCAGGACGTTGCAACCCTGATGACAGCGATGTAGTATGCATTTTTTGAGGCGAACTTTTTTCAACAAGCCAAGGGCTGAGTTATGGGCCCAGTGCCTCATGTGCTCCTTGTAGGCACATAATAAATACGCAGGTGCGGAGAAAGATGAATAAGTATGTGACTAGTGCAAGTAGTCTATGCATATGTTTGGTATTTTTAGTTTTTATTAATAAAAAAATAAGGTGGGTGTTTTGTTTATTAATTTTTTTAAGGTATTCCATATTTGCACCGCATTTTTCGAGGGTAGATTTTGACATTTTCTCTAACAATTTTATTTTCTCGAAAAGTATGACAGAAAAGTATGACAAAAGTATAAGTTATATTTGATTAAGGACACTTATTCTCAATTATTTTAGGTGTAGCCTCACCATGTTTAGGTTTGATTTACCTATTTCATAGAATATATATTGATACACTGATATTGAATAGATATTGATACACTGATTTTAAAGTGTAAAACTTTAAAATCAATTATTACAATGTACATAATATACCTATCATTTCAGCACTTTCAGTCACAATTTATTTATTAGTTAATAAGTCTGTAACGCAGAAAAGTAAGTTACGCGCGCCTAGGGGTGGCACACATTCGAGGTCGGTTTACAAGGGAATGTCGCACTCTTGTTTTTTTTATAATACAGTGTGTTTCAGTTTTTAACCCCTTGACTTTAGGGGGTTGTAGAAAAAGCTATTTTAGGCAGAATGTTTCTAGTAAACTTAATAAACAGAGGCGTCGCGTTTGGGGGTTTCTTGACGATCCTAGACGCCTTATCTGAGGATAACGCCTGATATTCTCTCGATGACTCCTGAATTACCATCACATAATCCATAAACAAAATGGATATCTGCATATTCTCTATTCGTAAATACTTTCGGCATTTTAATACAATAATTAGTTCACCTAAGTATAGCTTGTATTTTAAAATTTGACAATTCCGATTGTCATTAAAAAAATAATTAAAATTAATTAAAATTATTTAGAAAAACAATAATTCACGATGAATATTAACACGACCAATCAACTTTAAATCAAATTTTCTCGAAAACTATGTATCTGATAGACTCTGACTAAAAGCACAGTATTTAAGTATTATTTTACGTAGACTCTTAATCCACTATATATTTGATTAAATTTCTATCTGATAAAAGTTATTGACAAAAAATCGTTAAGAAACCCCCAAACGAGACGCTTCTGTTTATTTTACATAAACCAAACTACAATGTGATCAACGGTATTTGGTTAAACAAGCATCATATAAAAGTGTATTAGAATACGTTTAACAATTTTTGAGATATTTATAAAAAAAATGGTTTCTACCCTAATACTTTATTGGGGTAAGTTTACTAGAAATATTCTGCCAATAATAACTTTTTCTACAACCTTCTAAAGTCCTGGAATTAAAAACTGAAACACCCTGTATATCGTTTTAAACTGACATTGGAAAAACTACACCAAAAAGTTACTCATTGTTCCTTCGGTGGATCCGAACCATAAGGAGTAATTTAGTTAGGTTCCATTGGCTGATCAAGAGTATATCTACGTAATCATTATATGCGTACATCGACAACAATCTGACATGTCTCTAAAAAATTATTCGTGCAAAATGTTCGTTACGATATTACAAAGATGAGAAAAGTGAAAATTGGGCGTTCAGATTACTATCGCATTATTTTTAATCGTTCATCGTTCGACGAATACAACAAAATAAATTGTGGTTTTGACTTAATACTGCATAGATGTGAAGTGTGTGTTAATTATTGGCCGTGAAGTCCAAATCCTTAATTAAAAACTAATTTGTACATTACAAATACCTCTAATAAATTATTATTGTTATCCCCTTAAATATACGTCAGGTCCGATCAGTCCCAAGAGTCCGACACTGCCTGCATAAATTATGCAATGTTAAATAAATACTTGAAAGCAACATGAATTTTATTCGAGTTTGACACTCAATAATAATAATTCACTTGCTTGTTAATTATATTGAGATTAATTTGAGATTACTTCCCGGTCGCACATGTAGGGAATTTAGTACATGCAGATGTTTCGCAGACGTCTGGACCAGGCCAGTATAGCCAATCAAGTGCGAAAACCACAACATAATTTAATTCCATGTCCACTCATTCGTGCAATTACAATCTAGCACACGACGATATGTATATGGGGTATTTCACGTAAAATTTTTATTTTAAAACCCTGACCAGTTCTGATTTATCTGAATATTTAATATATGATTCTTTGCTAAAAAAAAGTGACTCATTACAAACCACGATGCACTCTCCATCTGATAAATTTTGTTTTTCATTGTAAAAAAATTAGATTGTTGCTTTGCAATGTACGAATGAGCCAAAAGCGTTTTGGCAGCTTCACAGAAAATATTGGCAAAATCTGTTGTATCTTCTATTGTACTTAGAGATGTATGTGGTGTTGTCACCCATTTTTTATACGTTATCTTATCAATATTTTGATTGAATAATATTGACATGAATTATAAGTGATTTTCTGTATCCAATTTTACGATACAGCAGGTTACGAAGAAACTAAAAGATTGTTAACGACGAACAGATTTGATAAAGCAAGGACTGTAAAGGATACACAAAAAGTTATTTGCATAATCCCTCAGGATAATAGACAAATTGAAATAAAGTAATATTCATTGGCAAATGAATCAAAAATTTTTAAAATAACAAAGAATAAATGAGCATTTACATAATATGATGACCAATAAAATTACTTTAATAATCATAATTCTACCAGCCATCTTTGCAATAGAAAAGTAGATTTAAAGATCTAAAACATGGTTTTTATTTTCTAGACAATGCTTTCATTGATTTTAAACGGTGATCAGTTAAAAGTATAATTTGAAAAATGTAACAATTGAAAAAAACGCCCCAAGGTGGCCCAAGGCTTAAAATGTTCTTGATTGTATATAAAATTATTAAAAAAAAAATAAAATTGAAAATTAAAAATGGTCTCTGCATGTGAGAATCATTATAATCATAAAACAATATAAAAAATATACAATTTTTTTCAATGTATTTTATTGAGAAAGTTCATGTGCAATAGTTTTCAAACTAATAACACTTGAAGTTATAGAGATTGGAAAAAAGTCGTTTTATGACTTTTAAATAATTGTAGTATTGTTAAAAAGCCGAATTAAGAAAAAGCAAAAAAATACGTGTTCACTTTTTTTTAGCAAAGAAACATAAAATATATTAAATATACAAAAAAATCAGAACGGGTCAGGGTTTCAAAATAAAAATTTGATGTGAAATACCCTACGTGTAAAAAATTATGGTCATTTTGGGAAAACGTCAACGGACGTAATACGGCAATATATTACAACACAATATTATACTTAAACTGTTTTGTTTAAGTTCTTGTTAAACTGTTAAATTTAATTTGTGTTGTTCTCAAGAAGAATTGACCAACGAACTAAAATGACTAATGTGCCAGATACAATTTTATTAATAAGTCTGCATTGCAATAATTTAACTGCATTAAGTACATAATTGACAGTTGTCTTTAATAAAAATATTTAAGAATTTAATCACTAGTATTTATGAGGATTGTAAGTGTAGATTGTACACTTTCTTATATGATGACGGGCCAAATATCCATCAACACGATCCAATCAAGAATAATTCTTAGAATTAGTCTTACTGTGGTGAAACGTTATAATTTATAATAACTATTAAGGAAACTTATAATATAACTTTTAAGGAAACACGCTCTCTAGTGCGCATATTGTATTGAACTATCACACACAATTTACTTAGTTAATTAAAAATACTGGCACCCAAATCAGTTACATATTATGCCACCATTTTTTTCGTTTAAACATAAAACATAATAAAACATAAAAAAGTAACTAACTCATCTGAAACCATTTAAGGTTTCAAAGCAGTATAAAATCTGCCATTGCAATGCATACTATGATAATAATATTCCTAGGTGTCGTTGGTTTTGAAGATTATTGATATTCTCAATCGCAAAAAGGTACTGTCTGGATTATTTTCCTGTTTCCAAAAATATAACCAATTGGTTTTCAACTGTTTGTTAATAACTTTAATTTTAATTTTGTTAGTATAAAAATGGTTTTACAATATGGCTATCTTATAATCGGTTATTAGTTAAAAAGTTTGACAAAATCTTATTACATTTTTGAAAAATTGGACAGAAGCCATTATTTTTACCATTGCCATTACCATTCCTGTATATTTGGGAATTAGACTTCTATCGAAATATACCTTTACAAAAGGATATATTAATATTAGTACACTTAGTGTATATGTGTTAGTCTAAAAAATATATAACTACATTAGTTTGTAAAAGTCATGAGGCTAGGGATCATTTTGACATATCCAGTGCTCCGCGACACACAAAATATCTATTTTAAGTTTTATTAGTTATAAATATATTTAATTTAGATATAAATAAACCAATTTCATCTAACTTATTAAAAATTAAAGCATTGCGTGAGAAGTCTTAAACAATGATCTATTCATTTATCATATCACACGTCACATTCATTACTTTGAGTTGTAGTCAATATTCCTTAATATCATCTTTATATCTTAATATCCTTTTTTATTGAATGACACTGAACTACATTCATGAAAGTGAAATCTGAATTACCTCCGATTGATAGACAAAATAACAACTAAGTGACGACACTGTACATTATCGTCATTATTTCAGTTCCTAGTTTTTAATGAATTAAAATTACCTACTTTAGTAGAAAGTTCACCCTGGCATTTATAACTCACCAGTTTCGTTGGACATTAAACTCCAATTAAAATAAATCATCAAAATGTTTACTTCATATCTTAAACGAAAATATGGAACTTTTAATTTATGATTTAAAATTTTCTAATTCCAAGAGGTAATTTATGTTGCACATACACAGTTCGTTAGGTAATGTCATTTTTGAACAAATCATTTAATCCCATTAAATTTTTACCATTAATAGTTCCTATATTGTGAACAAGGTAACTGACCGGCAGACCATCAAGTAGCGGATGGTCTGCGGGAAGAAGAGAAATTTGTCAACAAAAAATGTGTCTACAAAATCATGTGATCCCCGCTGAAATTTTTTTGATTTTGCATAATTACTATGCATATTTTATGAAAATAATCGCAAGACGCCGGTATGCGGGTAGAAACGCTGCCGAAACGTCGTTCGGGAAGATAACATACATGGGAGAAGACCCGAAATCAACTACTACATACTACAACCCTTGGAAACCTGAAAACCAACATAATTTGTCTTTACGGGGAGAAGACATTATACGAAGCACAACAAAATCTATGAAGTGCAACGACTCATGTCCATCTGTGAGTATATAAGGAACCGTTAGATACTGAAGAGAGCATTTCAACAGTTTCTGTGAAAAGCAACAAGAACCTGAAGATGGCAGATGCGATTCTGCCGAAACGTCGTCGAGAAGAAGATGACATACATGGGAGAAGACCCGAAATATACTGCACCCATGGAAATCTGAAAACCAACATAAAATATATATATAATTGTATATATATATATATATATATATATATATATATATATATATATATATATATATATATATATATATATATATATATATATATATATATATATATATATATATATATATATATATATATATATATATATATATATATATATATATATAATATACAGATATGGTATGTCAAACTAAAGACGTTGTTTTATTTTCGGAAGCATCTAAACTTATTCTAATGTAAATTTAACATTTTAATATTTCTTAATAATAGCAATCTCTTCTGGTACGCTGCTGACTTGCCGTCGTTATAATGTAAGCCTAGCCTGTAAAAGGAGGAAGATTAACGCAGGAAGGGTAAAGACGCGGCGCGGCCTCTTCAAAACTTTTACTCTATTTTGCAAATTTGTTTTTCCAGCAAAATGTTCTGTACACTTTTAGAATTTTAAATTTGAGTCATAGGTCATCCCTATTACAAGATGTGGATAACTTGGTCTTGTTTTAAAACCTCGCTCGTGCACCAAATCATATTAAATTGGTGTGAAAATATGGCATCAGATGAGTTTTTGATAGTATTTTAGGTAGCTCAATTTGAAGCATTAGTCTTACGTAATACACCATTTCGTTCTTATAAATTTATATTTAGCCCTCTATGAATGAATACATTCTGAATAGTTATATATGTAGTTTATATTTATTTTTCATTTTTAATACATATGGTACCTACTTATTAAATTCGAATATTTGCAACTGATGAGCTTATATAAACGTAAAGCTCATATAAGTATATATCTCATATTTATAACAATCGTTTTCGTCATACAGATGGAACACGAAATACAATTTTTGCTAATATTGCGGACTTAATTTTGTTATTTAATTTATATAGGAATATCACACTATTAATATCTCTTGGATTTTGTAAACCTGTAAAATGAAAACGATTTAACATAAAAAAATAAGCCAATAGGAGGGTAAATATGATCTTCCGAAAAAGCATTTTAAAAACTTTTTATACTTTCAATATTGGCAACATGAATTTTAGTTTTTTTATACTATTTGGTTGTAACAGTTTCTGTAAATGCCTTTGAATTTAAAAATTGTTAAAATATATACTTATTTACTTTTATTACCTACTAATACACCGGTGATTATTTTTTCAAATTATGTTAATCCACACACATACAAAAAAAATAATAAAAATCATATTTTAAGATAATATAATCAAAAATATAAATTTTAGGCATTCCTCTTCCTCGGCTACATTTTTGTATGCCACTGGTGGCTTTATTTTAAAAGACCAGAAAAAGGTTTATATACCAATCGATAGAGAAAACATTGGTCTAAAATTTTTCTATATTCTATTTTTTTGTTTTTAAGTGATTTTAAAGATATTGATCAACATGTGTCATTGTGATTATCCCTCGCCATTTTCTTGTTATTATGGAGCCTAACCTTGAAAACATAAACAATGATTAGGTCATTATGCAGAATTACGCTCTATCGAATGGCAAAAACGACGTTTCCATCTCTTGCCGTCTTCGAGAAAAACAATGAAAACCAAAATATTTCACTTAACAAATTTGAGGGGGTCGAGGGGGTCAGCATGACTTTCTGAGATGAGTATGTTCAAAAATCTACTAATGTTGACACCCTCTATCCACCCTAGAAAGGATTTGCTTTTACTCAAAAAAAGTATGAAAAGTATGAATAGTCAGTCACTATAGTGAAAGAAATGATATTAAACTTTACAATATATAATGGTAATTTATTTATTAGGCATCAGGTTTCAATTTTTATGTCGGATGGAGCATGTCAAAGTCGGAAATTGACTTAATATTACAACTGGATAGGGCTGGAACCTTTGATGTAACTATAACACTTGGAGTAGTTTCCACAAACACCAAAACACTTTCACTTCGCTCGACGCGCGTTTCGCCAACCAAGTTGGCATCATCCGGAGACAATTAAATCTGAATTTTAATCGTCTCCGGATGATGCCAAATTGGTTGGCGAAACGCGCGTCGAGCGAAGTGAAAGTGTTTTGGTGTTTGTGGAAACTACTCCGAGTGTTAATATTACAAAATATTTTTAAATCATCAGCATATAATAATGAGGAACAACTGAGATTAGTGTTGATGTTATTTATAAAGATAATGAAAAATAAGGGAGCAAGGACAGATCCTTGTGGAACTGCGGAGCATGATGTAAACACGCAGACTGGAAACCTTGATATTGTACAAATTGGGGTCTATGAAATAACTTGTCAGGAAATTAATAAGAGTGGTTGAGAAACCGAAATTATTAAATTTATTCAGAACTATACCATGATTCAGTCTCAAAAGCATTGGAAAAATCCGCAAAAACGATAGCAACCTGCTCACCAGATCAAGAAATTCAGATAAGTTAAATTGATAACAGTAGATCGTCCGGAGGCGAAACCATGTTCACTCCGATATTTGTTGTGAAATTTGTTGGTAACTAAAATGATACAAAACAATGTCAAATAGTTTGCTAAAATTGTTTAATATTCCCCGATAATTTTCAATTTCCGGTTTATTTCCCCTTTTTGTGAACAAGGCAGATCTTAGAAATTTTCCATTTTTAAGGAAAATTATGTTTAAAATGTAAATGTGGGAACGAGGCGAACTTATTGGCATTGCTATATAACGTGTCATTATTAAGATGGTAGCCGAAAAAAGTTCGTCAGAATCTTCAGGGGGAGAACTTTAATTTTACTGAACTGATTTTACATATTTATACAACACTAGATCGTATTTTTTATAGTTTACAATGAAATAAATTACAGATATTTACATAAAAATAAATAATGAAAAATAATTCCATAATAATTTTATTACACGACGTAAAAACACTTAAACCACACCCAGCTATGAAATTCTGCAAGTATTTAGAGACTAGAGAATTAACTACGGCATTTTTTTAATATCCGAAGTACGTTATTTATTTAAGTTTTTAGAAAAAAATAGGTTTTCAGTTTAGTATAGGTCTTAGGTGTACATTATATTATTATTAATTATAATGATAAATAAATAATAATTACAATAATATCGATTCGTATGTATCAAGTATTTATTTAGTATGAAAACATATTGACAAGAATGATGGTGAAAATGAAAATATATTACATGAAAATATATTACAAATATTTATTAGAGAACTGTGAAAAATAAGATTTACGAACAATATGTTTAATATATAGTGCGACATTTGTTATATTTTCGATAACTTATATTAAGGGGGAAACGAAAATCATAGTTGGGGTATTTGAGAAGCGTTAACTTCAAGATATGATCAAGTCTAATATAAAGTTATGGCTGGGATGCGCTCGGATTCACTGATGTGATGCTTGCACTGGAAATATGCCCACATTCATACTGTTGAAAATATTTAGCTCATATGTTCATATATAATTGAAAGTAAATATATTTCTAAAATGAAAATAGAATAGCAAACATCTATTAAAGGACATATACGAAATCAGCTTTTGGTATACTTCTGGTACATTGCATGTTTGAATATTAATTATTTCTCGTAGCTGGTAGATAAAATATAACTTTTATCTAGTATTAGGTCTACTTTCATTATCGTGCACTCGTAAGAAATACATGTTGGAACTTTATTTACTTTGAAACTGACTGATGCAAGTTGATTAAATGGATAAAAATGTAGGTATATACATGCAGCTAGGTCATTCATACACCATACACAATATTATGGAAAATTATATAATGTAACAACATACCGCATGATAATTTTTCATGCCGTAGCATTAGTAAAATGAGCCCATTTTGTGAGTCTGCGGAACTTATTTTCAAACGATTTTATTCAGCTTGACTTTGTATATTTTTTGTTTATATGTTTGTTTCAAGTATTGCAACAGCTTTTTTCAACTACTTCCCGATGAGCTAGAGACTTGAAATTTAGTAGGTGTATAATAGTGTTCCGGTGATAATATAATTTACTATTTGTTTTATTACAAAAAAGTCAAAATGGCGATTCCAAAATGGCGGACTTTCCTATTTATAAACCGATTGGTCTCAAACTTGAAACTTTGCGGTGCCCAAGGTCACACAATATAATTTTTGACTAAAAATTTAAAAAATCAAAATGGCGGAGTATCCTATTTATGAACCGAGTTGTCTCTAACTTGAAACTTTGCGGGTTTTAAGGTTACTCAATACAATTTTTGACTAAAACTTAAAAAAATCAAAATAGCGAATCCAAAATGGCTGACTATCCTATTTATGGACCGACTTGTCTCAAACTTGGTACTTGGGGTTGTTTAAGGTTACTGGGCTCATTTGGTTACTTTTAACGAGTCCCACACATTATACTTGGTAACGAGGGTTTGATGATGGAGGCAGGAGATGGACAGTGGAACTTAAAAAAACTAAAATTATAAAACAGAAATAGACAAAAAAAACTTTTAACTCAAACGGTTTTATTTTTATCATCAGTTGTACTAAAAACCATAAAATAATTAGAATACAAACCTGGGCCTTCCTGAGATTCTGACGTTTGGTAAGCAATAAAAACCATATTTCAAATGCGCCCCACATTTTTAATATTTTTATGTCTTACCAAACGTCAAAACCTCAAGATGGTCCAGGTTTGTGTCCTAATGATTTTGTAGTTTTTAGCACAACTGATGATTAAAAATAATACCGTTTAAGTTAAAAGTTTTCTTACCTATTTTTTTGTAGTTTAAATTTACTGCAACTTACTACTAACCTGGAATATTATTTTGAACGAAGGATACTGAAATATTTATGGTTAGTTTTTGTAATAAATTTATGATATTTCCACCTGCTTCCAGCATATATTGCCTGGTGCCAAAGCGGACTTTCCTAAAAAAAATACTAACAGGCAAGGACCAGCAGGAAAACTTGGTTAAGGTTATATTTGAGAGAAAAAAATATGAGATAGTGAAATTGTAAAATAGGGTGCTGTTTAGCCGATGAGAGTGTTTTTTTACGATTTTCGGCGAAATGTGTCCTCTTAGCGGAAAATATACTACACAAAAGTTGTAGATAATAAATAAATCTACAACTTTCATATGCATTTTTTAACATAAACTCAAATTTAATCGAAAAACTGATTTTTAATTTTTTCTCATAAAAATAACTCAATTAATATGAAATTATATGAATGTATACCTTTTCTACATTGAATAAGCATGATTTGATAAGCATTTTTCGAGAAAAAAAATTTAATAATTTTTCGATATTATGCATTGCGAATATCAAAATGTTATGCATTTCTTTCTGAAGGTGCACATATCTCTTTCAGATATTTGTCTCAAATAACAACGGAAGTACGAAGTCGCAAAGAGGCATTTTCAGTAGCATCTACGTATGCATATGAATATTAACCAGTATGATATATTTATTGACACAGATGTGCCGCGTTGCAAGCGCAGATTTTTTACCCTATTTTTGACTACATAAAATAAACTATGAGCGAAGACAGACCTATTTAAAAATATTATAATAGGTAAAATATTGATAATGATATCTGATATATGGAAGAACATATATAATTGTAACGCGCTACTAATTAACAACATGTATGCGTAACAGGAAACTTATAGAATCCTGTTGATTTGTATAATACCACTAGACGGTTTACACAACATCTGCGCCTGGCGCATTCGCCACAATCTAGAATATATAAAATTATTAATAATATTTAGGTGATTTAGTACGTAAAATGTAAAAGTTTCGGTTTATCAATTATCGATCAGTTGTATGATACCGGGTGTCCCATAATATTTTGATCCTTTTTAAACCTACATACCTTTTGAGCTAGTTAAGTTAATGGAATGCGGGTTTAGCCAGTATTCTTCTATATTTGTAAGTTTGTTTATGAGTATCCGTCTCTTTTTTACCCAATTACGATGTTCCCATTATCACGGTAATAGCAGCATCATGTAGCTGTATAAAAATATAGCTAAATAACAGTGAAAAAAATAGTTTTAATATCTTTAAAAACAATAAATTCAAACGTAAACGAAACTGATTTTAACATGTTTCGGCTGGACAATAATATTTCGGCTGTGACGTGATGCGGCACAAGTAATAGTATCAGTACCGTGATATAGCTGTACTTGATGTTGCCTACAAAGTACTTGCGATACTAATTAAATATATATTGCAACAGATAATGGAGAGAAGTATAGGGGACTATAACAGACCGGTTTATGAAAGGAAAATCAGTCGTAGATCTTCGTCACGCTTTTAGACAAATATCAGAAATTTACAAGGAATACGAAGAAAACATACAAAACATGGAGTCTTTACAGATTTGTTGAAGGCATATGAAAGAGTTCTAGAAAGTATGACGTTCCAGAAAATATTAGAAGGCTAGTAAAATTGACACTTAACAGAGATTCAATATAAAGTTGTAACGGTACACTGGTAATATGTACAGAAACACAGTGATGTCTTACAAGAAAGAGGTACCTTATCACCCCTCTTAAAAAAATCATAAAATAACTCGAATTGTTAATAAACTAATTTGACGTTACAACTTGTGTGGTTTAATTTCTATAGTTAATGTTAATTCTTTCCATAGTCTACTTTGTGAATTATTATTTTTTTCGTAGGATTTCGATATACTGCAGAATTCACTTTACGAATTCACTAAAAGTTTATTTAATTATATAACATCACCCTGGGTTTTTCAACTGAAGATTGTACAGTTTTCTTATATATATATATATATATATATATATATATATATATATATATATATATATATATATATATATATATATATATATATATATATATATATATATATATATATATGTATATATATATATATATGTATATATATATATATATATATATATATATATATATATATATATATATATATATATATATATATATATATATATATATATATATATATATATATATATATATATATATATATATATATATATATATATATATATATATATATATATATATATATATATATATATATATATATATATATATATATATATATATATATATATATATATATATATATATATATATATATATATATATATATATATATATATATATATATATATATATATATATATATATATATATATATATATATATATATATATATATATATATATATATATATATATATATATATATGTTGTTCCATGTGAAATAACAAAGTTGTTGTGTCTTTGACAAAAATAGAAGAAGACTGACGAAAACCGCATTTCATAATCTCAACTAGTTCACATTGTTTAAAAAGGGTCAATATATAATGGAGCACTCGGTATATTCTAACTTATTTCATAAATATATACCTATAAAGGTGCGCTCCTGCGTTTATTGGCGAAAACTAAGGAATTGATAGAACATAAACCTGCTATATAAATAATTGTAATTATTGTTTGTTCCTTAGATTAACGTTAAAAACAGAATCGTAGCAAAGAGGTTTCACATATAGTGGTATAACACGATGGGGCATAACAATGCAAAAAAACGCGACGAGGCATAACAATGACCACGTTGGCGCCGGTCATATACTTTGTTTTTTGTTCTCAGTGCAAATATTGGGGATGAGCGTGTACGTTGCCATGGCAACATAGGTAATTCAAATGAAAATTGTGGTATAATAATGATGAGCGGTTATTATTCAATACTATTGTATAATGGATATATTAGACAACACCTTTGGAACAGATTATTGGGTTATTATCAAATGGTCGTGGACAAAAACCTACACCAACGTTAACGCCCTATCTTTGATGCCAAGAAGTTATGGATGTTGCTTTAATGGACCGACAGCCGTTATTTTAACTAGGTCTATCGACTTCTTTATAAGTATTCACATGTAAAACCTGGACCGCTCTTTCTAAAGCATCCTAGTTAAGTTTCATGAATACATGGCCTTGTTCTTTAAATACTAGCTTAATATTACCATTGAATTTATTAAATTTTTGGCACCCATTTCAGTTAAGCACTACACCGCGTATAACATTCTACTACATATTTTATATGTAGTATGAAAGTCAAACTTTTCCCGTTATTAATTCAGATGATGCAGATAGGTCTGTATACCTTGCACTTGGCAACGCGATGGAATATCAGCTACATTACCTACCTACTGCATGCAACGTTTACTTGAAATTAAAATATTATAAATCCTAGCAGAAGAAACTAGAATGCTATTTTTCTGAAAATGTCAGTTCCTATCAGGTATATTTGTACTTACTAACTTATGTATTTCGTAGGTATGTATTTACTTACTGTCCGTATATATTTCATAGTAAAATTGACTGCCTTAGTGATGTGTATCAGCGAAAAACTAATTTAATTAAAATTTCTGAATGGTGCGTGAAAATAAATTTCCACTAAATATCCAGAAATGTTACACTGTTACTTATTCACGGCGACAGAATTTGTGGCTGACCGTTTATCAGATAAATAACTGGTTGGTTGAAAGGGTAAGTTGGTTTAGGAACCTCGCCGTGATATTTGACAGCAAAATGACATTTATTTCTCATATAGATAAATGCAATTTCGTTTTATGCACATTAATTGCTTGGCTTTATTTATATTACGGCATTTCAAAAGTTTTAAAGATACATGCACATTGAAACTTTTATTTAACTGAATGTAGTATTAACTGTAGTTAATATTACATTTAAAACAAATATTTCTTGAAAAATTTGTTTCACTAAAAATTTTAAGGGATGATTTTTCAGCAAAAATTAAGGTGAATCTATCTTATAATTTTTCAAAACCCCTTCCCCTGCAAGTTACAGCCCTCTAAAGTTGGGGCAAAAACAGTTTGTATTGATTTTCTCCATTATGGAAGAATTTAGAAGAATGAAATTTGGCGGACAACGCACTAATAAAATGATACTTTGTGGAAATTTTTGTAACCCTGAGATATTGTTACAAGGGGGTAAAAAAAAACCAATACCCATAATATTTTTCTCCAAAATTTTTTAATGCGTCGATATTTCTTTTTTAAAAAATTTGATTTCACAAGATGCTACAATGCGATCTCTTAAATTCTCTATATTTTCAATGGGAGTTGAATAAACCAACATTTTAAGAAAACCTCAAAAGCAAAAATACGGATTTAATTCTGGAGATCAGGCGGGTTAACTCTGGGGGCCTTCTCGGCCTATCCAACGATTTGGATAAACTTCGTCTAAGTGGCGACGAGCGTTAATACTAAAATTGGCTGGAGCAACATCATGCATGAACCATAGTTCTTGCTTAATTTGAAGTCAGTCAAATAAAATATCAAACAATGTATTTATTCAGCTTTTTTCACTAAGAGACTTTCTATATCACGTCTACAAGGCCCTGAACTCGAGTCCCCATAAGACATCAATACATTAATTTTTAAACTAGGAACCCGCGCTAATTTGAGATCATAACCTAACTAATATGGTCAATTGGATGATGTGGAAACGAAGGAAAGGGCGTCCAATGTTATTATGTCGGGAGTGCCAAAGCAGTAGGAACCTGACTTGAAAAGTATTATAAGCAAAATAGGAAAGGATATTAACCTAAAAATAGAAAAAAATGATGTGTTAGAATGTTTTAGAATCTAAAACAAAGAACATGGACCTATTTTAGTAAAATTTAGAAACGTACAGCTAAAAAAGGATATCAATAAGGCCATTAAAACTGCAAAGGGAACATCAACCAGAAAGTGTGGACTTGACGGTGAAGATAAAAAAATATACTTAAATGAGAACTTACCGTATAAAAGGCGTCTTTTGTTTAAAAAAAGTTAGGGACTTGAAAAAGTCTAAGGTTTATAATGCAGCTTTTTGTGTAAATAGGGTAATATATTTTAAGAAATCTGACCTAGAAAATCCCATTAGAATAATGTCCGAGGCTGATCTGCTCGGCTACACATAGTTATTGTCGGTTCAACAAGTATGTATGTGTGTGTATAATTATGGGGTACGTTATAAAATTCATAGTGGAATTCGCGGATCTAAATAATATTTTAGATGAGTATAAGGTCTTGACAGCCCTACTCAGGATATCAATGATATTCATGTTAATATTAGGAGTATATAAAAGAATTTTAATGAATTTTTGGTGGCTTTGGAATCTGCCAAGAGAGATTTTGATGTAATTGTAATGTCCGAGACTCACACAGTGTTCAATTTGTCTGACTTTAATATATTACCAGGTTCTTCCATGTATTTTAACAACAGTTCTTTAAATAAGTGTGATGGTTGTTTCATTTATGCTAAGGAAGAGTTTTGTGTAGAAAGCATTTGAACAGACTGTTCAAGAAGTAGGGGCTTCTTCTTCAAAGATATGGCAGTATGGGTCTCCATTTAATCCCATTGGACGAATTGTACTCGTTGTGGATGTGGCATGTTACATACAACAATAGCTTACATTTAATATATCGTCAATTTTTCTTGTACTTGATTCAGGAAATTCTTCTATTAAATTAAGAACAGTCTCCTCTAGCGTTACGGTTCCTACTTCTCGACCACGTCCGCAATCGACAGATCTTCCGATCTTCTAAAAAAAATACTATTTTGTCGTAGACGTTGATGAATACGTGAGAATATACCATAATTAGAACGTAAAGCGTAGAATAACTGAACGTAAAGCCGTTGATTATAATGCATTTCCATTAGCACGACCACATAGAAAATGCATATCTGACGTTTGTCAACAAGTTGTTATGTTTTGATAGAATACTCATAACTATACAATTTTAACACAAAACCCATCAAAATAATACACTAAATTAAAGAAATTTATGTATTATATTGTATTACATCTATTTCAAGAATTATTGTTGACCCCACTTTACCACACGAGTTCGAACGTTCGTTGGTATTAGCCATCCAAGTGAATGCCAATGATGCCGATGTGATACGACCGAGGAACCTGTAAAATGGATCCGCAATATTTGAATAGGAAACAGCTTATTCTGCATCACATTCACCATCCAATTGTTTTATGATATGACGAAAGGTATATAGTGTGATCAATATTTTGTTATACTACATGATAATGTTATACTGTGATGGGCGATGTATATAAAATCATTTGTTTTTCCTCAAATTCCTGGAAATCGGTTATACTTCACAACGCTGTTAAAAATGCGGCAGCACGTGTGAAGGCGGCTCCTTTTATCGATATTGTGAGGGTTTTTTTGCTCAGGTTTTTATGTCTCATATTTCTATGTTACAAACAGTAAAGTTATTTGTTTTGTGTTCAGGCATTTAGTCTTACAGAAAACTTTGTTTTCTAT
>CAXKVY010007875.1:25000-34936 GCA_964058915.1 Tetropium fuscum
ACCCCATTTACAAACCCTATCCGACAACGAAGTGTGAAGTTGTTGGAGAATAGCAGGCGCGTGTCTGGCATGCCAATTATATTCGTAGGGGTTTCAGATACGCTTGGACTTACAGTTGCGGCGATATTCATCATATTATACTTAAATTAAGTTTTTTATGGCGATAACATAAATTTTTCGGATATATCGAACAAGATGATATTTGATACGCCACGAATTTATCAAGAAACTTCAGAAGCAGCCTAGTTAAAGGACGTACCTAAGTTTATAAAAAGATATATGGCGCGCGCCAATATTCTTAGCTAAAGATATGACCTCGATAAGAGGGGGGCCGAGCGGTACTATCGCTCTTTACCCCTAATATCGATGAAGGCCGAGACCGCCTCGTGAGGGGTAGGCCGCGTATTTCACGTGACCCTCCCCACAAAAGTGATCAGTGTCACGTGAAGTTACGCAGCCTCCCCCGGTGCTGGCTGATGGGCCCCACCTGCAGTGTCGGGTGTTTGAGGGATCCTTCCTGCCTCTCGCCGGGCTTACTAGAGCCCGGCTAGGCGGCATTGAGGTTGGTATGGGAGGATGAGCATTGTAGCTCAGGATGACGGCGTTCGCGAGATGATCAGCTATCAGCTCGCTGGCTTTGTTAGGTAAGGTAAGGGTGTATGGTTCGGCAAGGGAGTCGGCCTCGCCGTCCACTGGATTGGGCTGTTTTAGTGTCTTCTCGATCTGTTTTCTTTGGTCCTGTTCATTTCTTCGGTATTGTCTGCTTCTTCTCGAATCAGTCGTGCTGAAACATAAGATCATGATTATCTTATACTTACCCGTAGTCCGGGATCTGGGTGTTTGGCCGCTTGTGAGGTCCGGCTTCCTCTGGATCGTAGTCCGTAGCCATCCCGATCAGCGGGTTCCCGTGGTCCTCTGCAATGACATAGAACTTCTTGGCGTGGTCCTCGATCATCTCCCGTGGCCGTCTTGTACTTCAGGTCCCCCACATATCACGGGGAGCCTACTGCATTCCGAAGTGCTATGTTTTCCACGGCTTGGATCCTCTTAAGGTGCGTCTTATCCAGGTGCTTGTTGAGGTGCTGCATATCCCCATGCGGTAGATGCGTAGGTCAGCTGTAGGCGTAGGACGGTCTTTATGAGGGTCGTCTTATTCTTCAGGCTCAGCCTCTTGTCGCTGGCTAACATCGGATACAGCAGGGCTAGGGTGAACTTTGCCTTTCTCGCAGTGGCATATATATGGTCCTTCCACGTCACGGCTCAATCCAGGATCACGCCAAGGTACTTGACGTTGTTCTCCCACTGGATGTTGACGTCGTTCATGATGACGTGTCCTGCTGGCTTGTGCTTGCGAACCCTTCGGAACAGCACTGATTGGCATTTCTCCGCGTTGATTTCGGTTGCACCAGTCCTCAAAAAGCGAAGCGGCTTCCTGCATGTAGCGGGTGGCCTGCCTCTCTTGCCAGGATCTGGCGAGGAGGGCGGTGTCGTTTGCGTAGGATATATGGAAACATTATTCCAAATACCTACAGATAGGTATCTGAGAATTAGTTTCTACAACCAGTCTTCTTTTAAATTATATATTTAAGACTATTCGGGGGATATTTACACCTTACATATCCTTGATAGTTAATTAACCTTGGTTATATGCGTATATGCATTTGCATTTAAGTAAGGCCACAGAGCTTTGCTATTATCTTACTTCTTGCTTCCACGGGATTAATAGCTTCGTACTCCGTAAATTTAACAACACTATCTCGCCTATCTACACTATAAGGGCACCAGCTCCAACTTCATGTTTATCATTAATAACTTGCAAATGTAAGCAAGGGCATGGGGAAAGATGCGGCTGTGCAAACGCGGAATTGTGTTGCACAACCGTAAATTTACTCCGTAAATGTGTACTCCGTAAATTTAACAACACCATCTCGCCTATCTACACTATAAGGGCACCAGCTCCAACTTCATGTTTATCATTAATAACTTGCAAATGTAAGCAAGGGCATGGGGAAAGATGCGGCTGTGCAAACGCGGAATTGTGTTGCACATGTGCAACACATGTTCTGCACGCATGTGCAGAAATTGCCTTGGTAAAAGTTGTTCAAATGTGAAAGCAGATTGGATTAGGCCTGATGGGGAAACTACTGAAAAAAAACGAGCCAGAAGCTCTACCTCATGGGTGATGTGGAAATGAGCTCTATAGGCATTAGCTATCTTAGCGCAAAATCAGATACAAAATTTAGTCATGTGTACTACTGTATTCATATAGAATTGCTTCATATCAATGCTAAGCGCACGTTGAGCTACCAGCAACCCCTCTATTTGATTGCCCATAGCTTGAATACTACTGGACCAATCCGAATCGAGTATAAGAAGTTATTTGTAGCACATTTTGCAAGGAATATTTAGTGAGTATAAAATTTTCTGTGAGGTAGACCGTTTTCAAGAAAAACACAAAGAAACGCCAGCGTGCTAGACAGAAAAAGTCTTACTTTGGCGAGTATAATCCCCAAATGGCAAACCTTATAATTTATTTTTTCTATTTATGCTAATATGATTGAAGTATGATATGAATAATATGAATATGAATAAATATACCAGGTATACTAATTATAATACTTAATATATGCGTTACTTATAGAAATTTCTCACTCAACGCTTATAGACATGATGTTAGCAGAAGATACTTACTTATATAGCAGAAGTGTTTAATTTAATTATATATATATACTAAGATTCAGAGAACAAATACTATAATGTTTTTGTGGTCAATAAATTCCCTAAAATATCATCCCATATGAGTTTTTTACTAACACTAAGATGCGCTTCATGTCTGGAATATTCTAACAACCCAAGATAAAATTGGTAGCTTATTTGCTATTCCACGTAAGAACAATGTTTTGAAATCCACATGTGTCAAAATACAGTAAGATGATGATATAAGAAAGATAAAGAGGCTGAATAGAAGCTAGCTACATCACATACATACACATAGCAGCAAGCCACTCGTGAATATTTAGGGTGTTATGATATCCCGTTCGCTACAGACGCTATTGCAGATGTAGGGGATTTCGGCTTTCACATGTAGTCGTCCTTCTACGTGACTATTTATTTTTTGAAAAACGCTCAGAGAAACGCGTATTGATGTACCTTTTCCAATTAATAATAAATGAATGAGGGGGTGGTTATTAGGCTGGCTTCCATTATTTATTATGTTTTCCATGCCACACTAAATGAGGATTAAGAGGTATAAATTGAGGATTTGTATACATATATATATATATATATATATATATATATATATATATATATATATATATATATATATATATATATATATATATATATATATATATATATATATATATATATATATATATATATATATACATACATACATACATACATATATATATATATATATATATATATATATATATATATATATATATATATATATATATATATATATATATATATATATATATATATATACATACATACATACATACATATATATATATATATATATATATATATATATATATATATATATATATATATATATATATATATATATATATATATATATATATATACACATGTGTATATATATATATATATATATATATATATATATATATATATATATATATATATATATATATATATATATATATATATATATATATATATACACATGTGTATATATATATATATATATATATATATATATATATATATATATATATATATATATATATATATATATATATACATATATATAAAAGTGTCGAGGCAACGACTCATACGTAAATAGAAGTTACGCAACATAAAGTGAATCTGATTGTATTATAGTGTCTACAAATCGAAAGTATATAAAGTGAAAATGAAATTGTAAGAGGTAAAATTAAGAAATTTAAATATCATGAATCAATCTGATTGGCCAGATTATAACATCATAACAAGAAAGACTTAAGGTAACCAGGAAATGCAAATGTTTTTTATACGGCATATCCGTAGTAACAATAAACAAGAAAAAAAGAGCTAAGCGTTCCAGCTAAGGCGTTCGATGAGGCTACGCTCCTAATTTTATGTACCTACTTGTTAATAAATTATGGATTTACAGTGTGATGGACTATTGTAGATGTAGAAACGATTATATTATGAACGAACAAATATTATTGATTTAGATGTTACTATATAGGGAACTGTCCTCATTCATATTGGCTTCAACCTAATATTATGACAAAATTAGTGAAATTTTATATTATATAAATGTAAGTATATAAATATATTTACAGTGATTTATACTTATTTATTTCTCTATTATATACGTAAATCAAATTCCTGAGCAATTCAGTTACGGAACAGGTAGACAGTAAATAATATAAATTATGTTTTTGGCAGAGCTTCAAATATTCCATTCCTGACAAAATGCTTGAATAAAAAGCCAACATTTCCATACATCAAGTTCTAGATGTATGGGATTTCGGATTACGATTCATTACTGGGCAACAAAAATAATTGTTAACCAATGTTAATTTCTGAACTGTATTACCCTACATAATAGGGCATACATTATATAAATCACGTTTCGTAGAAATATTAATTATTTTTTAAAACATGAAATACATTCTGAATTTAATTGTTTGTTATATTAATGTTATATCAAGATTTAACAGAGATAGGACATGTTAAATATAAATGAACGATTTTTGCGGCAAATTTCTAAAAAAGCAGAAAATGGAAATTTTACAAACTTCGTAGTTCCGAATCGGTTTGCGACTTCCATAATCGAGTTCAAAAAGTCATTTTACATGATAATACGACAACAGTTTTTGTACCGTTCGCGAGTTGCAGAGGCCACTTTTATTTTGCATATTTGGAACGTCCTTCTCCGACTAAGGTGCGCAATAGGTTAGCACTTGCGCCTTACATTTAGTTCATATCAGCTGGAATCTATTAATTCGCCTGGTAGTACCATATGATCGAGGACGATTTGCGTTGTCTGTATGACTGCTTTCATATTATTAGTGAAATCAGATATAATATCAGTTAAATACTAAACAAAGAGAGTTACTAGACTATCCAATTGAATATATATATAACGTAAAAATATCGGTTCCTTTACACCCATTCCGACCACATGGACATAATCATACATTTAAAAAATTCTATGCCGGTTCTGTTTAATTATGCAATATATTTATGTATAAAATTATATTACGAAATGTATACACATATTTTTGTTAATTCTAGATAACCTACAGAGAAGTATATACAGGCTAGGTATATTGCGTTATAGTAGTAAATAACTAGGTAAATATTTAAGTAATGTTCTTTTTAGTTTGCCTAAAACCTGAAACATCATACGTAGTTGATTTTGAATCTCTAACCTGCATATTACTTGATACGTCTGAAGAAAATGCAAAATCTTATCAATTAAATAATACCATAGGCAGACAGATCATCTACCTAATTAGAACATCCTACCGCGTAACAAACGAAAATTAATTACGCCTTAAAAATTCCTTTCATAAATCATTTTCCTAAATTTTCCTGTGATATATCCCCGAGGTGAAATTTAATAATTGTTATACATGTTATATTTATATGTTGTATATATGCATAATTGTTATACGTGTTTTAATACTGCGATAAAAGAAAACTTGGGAAGGGAACACACATAGTCCAGAAAAGATATATTTTTTTCAAATAAATAATAGCGGATAAGCTGATTTTACCAGGGTTGCCTATTATAGTCGTCACGTGTTAGCATATTTGCGCTATAATTTATCGCACTGTGTCACCACCAGACAATCAAGTTTGGAGTTTGTATTTTGACTATTGAACAAATGCGAGGTTAGAATACACGACTATTACGATGTGACACGGATGGAACTCACTAAGTGTTTATTCGCGTTTATTATAACGCTGGAGCATATTAGAAAAATTAATTAGAATGAAGCGTTCAGTTTCTATTGCTGTGAGCGGTGATGTCAGTTTTCGCTATTACTCTGTTATTTGTAGATAACAGGTCGAATTGTGCCTACAACAATACGATAAATACATGAAAAGGAAACCACGTGCAAGAAAGTGCCCCCCCCCCATTAACTTATAGGGAGTGCCACAAGGTATATTAGATATGAATATTGGTTAAATGCAGCCAGTTTAGGCCTACAGTCTCATTATCCGCCGCTTCCATTTTTTTTCTATCGCTAGTAATTTATTTCCAGCTCTGAACTTGTTTCTCTGTCAAATCTTTTTACCATCCTCTTTCCAACGCGTCCTCGGCCTCCTCTGTTTCCTATTCTCTTCTGGTATCTTCCATGCTACTCTTTTCATGTCTCTGTTGTTTGTTATGCATTATTTTCAGATGCCCTGATTATGTAATTCTGTGCGTAAGGCTCTCCTATCCCAATTATATTTTCCCCTAAAAAATTTTTTTTGAACAGGAGAGAAAATATTTGATCGCCTCTTCTCTTTTTCCTCAGATTGTGCATGTACGAATAGTTTTAATAAATATATTCTGATTTCTTCATTTTATTCTTATGTGGCATATTCTATTAGACTTTTGGAAAAAAGCAATTACGTCATATTTTAATCTCTTATTTACTGAAAACCCTGCTCCAAATCGTCCAGTTTTAAAAAGCACAAGGTGTATTATAATACTAAATAACCCCAAACCCAAATAAGATGTAACTGGTAAGAGTAAGAATGTAAATAGTTATTGTGATGGATTGATATTAATTAAAAAATATAATAACGTTTACCTCATCCATATTTAATATTTATGCAGTTTCTTTCAACATGTATATCCAAGGCAACGTTTATTGCTGCATAATTATTTCGCGGGGTAAAAAATCTATTATCAAGAATACAATTTTTAATTAACCCTAAAATGTGGGCCCCATTTGCTAAGAGAATTATCACACACGTTGTATGGTGATTGTTGAGAATGATTGAGAATAAAACTGATGTAAATTTTTTACTTCTGTTGTTGATGTTGACTGTGATTATACAAATCGTTAATCCTACTTATAGAAACTTAAAAACCCGTTTCTCGGTATATTATATGCTATACTAAAATGGTATTAATGCAAAATTACTTAAGAAAATCTTCATAAACATTAAGCCTTGGAGAAGTCTCAGTGATCGGTGTTGGAAGGGTCAGGATCAGATTACAGTGCGAATGCAGGTATTTGCATTATGCTAATATAGATTATGTAAATATTACGATTTGAGTATAATTAATTCAGTGTTTATGTAGGACGAGAATCGCACACCTACGAGAATATACGGTTGAAATCTACAAGAAATTTCATCTGCTATGGAAAAATGATAGAGTTCATTTAAAAATCAAAGTGGGCGTCACGCGGTTACTGAAGCAGTAGACCTCGGAATGACCAACACAATGGATACTTCATTACGTTGCAGTTGACGTTTGCTAAGCCATTGTTTAACCCATATATTATTTAAATTAAAGGTGACATATATTAAAGTTGAAATTAATTATTACGATCATGTAAGATGATACATGCTTAAATAATTCTTTTTAAAGTAATCTTTAACCCTGTAACATTGGATTTAGTCCGGCGTTTTAGAACCTAACTTCATAATTATGTACAAGCGGATGGATAAAAGCAAGGTCTCTTTTCCATCATGTCAGTAGGGACCAAATGACCATATACAGAACGGGAGCCTTTTGGATCAGTAACTTTTAACTTCTGTACAGCTGCGCAAAGTAGATATACCTAATGTTATTTTGGACTATTAATTCCGTTGCAGTTGACGTAGCGAGATCCTTTTTTGGGTGTAGATCTATGTTCTTGGGGGTGAAAAATTATTATAACTGTATCCAGGCCCTGAAGCCCATAGTAGGTACATAGGCCATGATACATAGTAAAAAATAAAATCGGAAAAAACCAATCTCGTAGCCAAACCATCCATTTTCATGAAAATTTGATAATAAGCTGATCTTACCCTTAACCTGAAAAGTGACATATGACCGACTTGTGCTTGTGACTTAGGACTCAAAACTACCCCTTCTTGAAAAAATAGAAAAAATGCAAGTTTAAGCATTTTATGGATTCGCATCTTATTTAATTATGTAGAATAAAGTTTCTTTCATGTTCTCGAACATAATTTGCGATGTACACCAAATACGCAACGCTTAAAAACCACCCCCCCATTTACCTAAATTAAAAAAAAAGTAAGCGAAAATATTTGACAATTATGTATTAAACACATATTGCATATCGCGACAACGATGTGAAAAAGTCGAAAGAGGCCGTTAATATATCGTCGCAGGAGACGATTTTCAAAGTTTGAAAGCTAAGATATAATAGTAAATGTATTGTGGTATAATTTTATTTGTGTTGGTAACTATATGCTATGTACTTTTAAACAAATGCAGTTTGCAATAAATAGTGACAACGAATTTTGAGAAAAAAAAATATGCAAAAAAGTATATTTGGACATAGATTTGCAATTCCAGATTGTTCAAATGCCGGTCCAAAACACTATGCATGGCATCAACTTCTTGGACACAGCTGTGGCCAGGCACTTGAAATTTCTGCGTAATAGATTTCACTGTCGGGTGTTCTTTAAGAAAATACAATAAAGTTGCAGACATGTGAGAATCTTTATTTTGTGGCACACATGAATCTGACCACAAAATTATTGTTTTAAGGTTAGGCCTTTCTTCCAAAAGTTTTTTAAGTAACAGATACAATGCACTCGCAATGTCTATACCTTTTCTTCCGCCAAGTAATCATAATGCCATAATCCACAATATCCTTTCTTTTGTGCTACATCACATGCTGTTAAATTGTACACAGCAAATTTCTTTTTGTAATACGCTTTAGAAATTTGTGTCTGAGGGCAAGTTAACACGCTCTGCATATCGAAGCAAATGAGGGCTGAAGATTCATCTTCTTTACAGGTATTCACATCTTTTAACTTCTCCTCTCGGGCCGACAGCTTGGCTTCTATGTGCATCCTGTATTTTTCCTCTAGCTGATCACTAATTAAAGCATTTTCTTGCTTTTTTGAATCGTACTCAGAACATTTGTCACACAGATCTTATTTTGGTTTATGGAAGCCAATATTATATTCTTCATTAAAAATATGGGAATACAACCATTTTTTTTCTGGAATCAAGTTGTTCTCTCTACAGTACTGTACATACAGATCATACATTTTACTTAAAGATAATGTTCTTTCCAAATATTTCCTTGAGGAACTACTCCTGCAATAATGAGCAGGAACGCAGGGAAACATGTCTATATGATCTCTTATTGTTTGTCTCTTCTTATCCTTAATTCGTAAGCTAGTTTTTGAGCCCCTATGATCTTTACTCGGCGTTGTTGTAATACCTGCACGTTTATGAGTATAGAAATAGGATATTCTGATTTGGCTTATAGCCAAAACGCCTAAATAAAAAACTTTACACACGCGTATTTTTTTATCGTTTTTTATAAAATAATATTTAAACGAATACGTTTTTGTTTTTTTGCGCTCTTCATGTCGATTTCTTTTCCTATCTACTAAACATCTTTCAGTTGTTTTGTCATAAAAAAAACTTTTTTCGCTGTCAGTATTGTTCCAAAATTCTTTGTGAATTAACGATACATCGTCTTCACTAAAATGGTCCAGGCATTTGAAACGACAATTTACACAGTTTCTTTTACGATTTTTTTTGGGAACAATGCCACCCTTGCAGCTCTTATATTCCTGACCTGATTGACGCAGTCTTTTTCTTATATTTTTTTTCCATTTCCTAGAATCTCGTTTCCGTTTTCTTGTATTTTTATCATCAGACACTCTAGTAGTGCTGAAAATTAATATACGTTTTAATATTATGTACCTAACATTAAAAGTATTAAAAATACCTGGCCGCCTGAATATCTAAATTTGCCGGACTATTGGAAT